>JANTFB010091985.1:0-91892 GCA_026546635.1 Porricondyla nigripennis | reverse complement strand
TTAACCAGTAATTAATGTATCTCGCACGCTATATTATGCTGTTTTTACTGATTATTTTACTTTAATGTTGTAATTTTATTATTTTAATGTTGTAATTTTATTTTAGTATGTTACAATGAGTAGACAATAATTTAGTAACTATTGTATATGGTTATTATTTTGTTGATGTTTAACCAGGTATTAATATAAATTTATAAACTGCTTTATGAATTTTTAAATTAAATATATTAAGAATGTGATGTTTTTAGTGATTGTGTTTATGAGTTTGTTTTAGTGGTTTATATTATCTATAGATGGAAGGAAGTTATTATGAAAAAATTGTTAATAGTAGCATTAATTAGTATTTTTAGTGTTAATGTTTATGCACAAGGAGATACTGTGGGTGTTTATGGCGGTGTTGGTACAGGTTTTGTTATGCCAGATATGAAAACCACCATGAAAGATAAAGCAAAGTATGATGCCGGATTTGATCTTGCAAGCACAAAAAATAATATTAATGTGTTTGTTGGTTATAACATTTTACCATATTTAGCTGTTGAAGCAGAATATAATTATGGGATAAACCGTAAAGTTACTAAAAATGATGTAAAACATCAATATAGTGATCATACTTTCTTTGGTAATATAGTTGCTAAATATCCAATATTGGAACAACATATTCCTTTTGTTAAAGTGGGTGCAGGTTATGCTATGTATAAAGATGCAGCTACTAGTGGAAACAAAGTAGATTTTACAAGTCAAGGTTTTACTTATAAAGTAGGTGCAGGTTATGAATTTGCTTTAACTCAAAACCATAGTTTTGTATTAGAATATGATTTTACTATGACTCCAATTGTTAATGTTGAAAGTAAAGTTGATAAGACAACTACAAAAAATAAAGACGTTGGTAAAATAACTTATTCTAAAATTGGTATTGCTTATAAATTTACATTTTAATACTAATTATAGATTAATTAATTTATAAGTTTTTATAAACTATAAAAGGCTAAGCTTGTAAAGGCTTAGCCTTTTTATTTTTATAAAGATAAGTTTTAGGTAAAATTATATTCTTTTTAAGATCTATGTATACCAAGCATTTTTCAGATGATTAATAACTTTGTTATTATGGATTAAAATTATGTCAAATCTTAAAGTATTATTTTGGTATTTCTGATTTTGTTTTAAATATAATAAAAAAGCTCTAGTTATTCTTTTTTGTTGGTTTTTTGTTATTACATAGGGTAATATTTCTTTATCTTTTCTATTTTTAACTTCAACAGCCACAAGTATATTTTTTTTAAGAGCAATAATGTCAATTTCACCTAATTTAGTTCTAAAGTTATGTTTTAGTATCTGGTAACCTGCATTTTTTAAATATTTGATTGCTTGTTTTTCAGCTTTCACACCTAAAATATACGAATTAATTTTATTTAGTTTCTTTATATTGCAAAATAAGTTTATATATTTCATTTTTATCCATTTCAAATTCTTTAGCAAGATTTTTTGCCAACTCAGTTGGTTTTAAAGTTTCTATTTTCTGTGCTATAACTTTTATAATATCTTGAGTTTCTGTAGTGGTATCTTTTTGTGGTTTTAATATTACTATCATTTCTCCAAGGGCTTTATTATTGTTATAAAAATCAATAAAATTTTCTGTAGTATCTATTTTAATTTCCTCATAAATTTTAGTTAATTCTCTAGCAATTACTACAATTTGCTTTGTTCCTAAAACTGTTTGTATATTTTGTAGGGTATTTTTAATTCTTCTTGGGGATTCAAAAAAAGCTAAAGTATGATTAAGATTCTTAAAAGTATTAAATAGTTCTTGTTGTTTTTGGCTAGATTTATCTAAAAACCCAATAAAACTAAAACTATTAATTGGTAAACTAGATAAAGTTAGAGCCGTAATAAGTGAACAGGCACCTGGGAGAGAAGTAACTTTAATACTATGATTATAGCATTCTTTAACTAGGTTAAATCCAGGATCTGAAATTAAGGGTGTGCCTGCGTCAGAAATTAAAGCTAAGTTATAGCCTTGAAGTAGTAATTTAATTACATATTTTGTTCTACTATTTTCATTAAAATTATTATAACTTATTAAGGATTTATTTATTCCTAAATAATCTAATAATTTTTTAGAAACTCTGGTATCTTCACAAATTATTGTATCAACTTGTTTTAAAATATTAATTGCTCTTAAGGTAATATCTTCTAAATTACCAATTGGTGTTGCTACTATATATAGGTTTCCAAAATTTTTCATTTACAATACTTGTTTTTATTAAAATAAATTTTATTGCAATATGTTATAATAATTATAGTATGTTATAATCAATATGTTATATTATTGCTTTGTAGCATAATATTACAGATTATATTATCATAAGTTAAAATAATATGAATTAAAAGGGTTAATTAAATGAAACAAATGTTTGCAAAAAGCAAATTAGTTGTGTTATTTATGTTTTTTATCATAAGTGGCTGTTCTTCAGTTTTTGATTCTTTGTATATGAATCAACCTACAGAGCAAAGTACTAAATTTTTAGTGGGTGTATTATTACCACTTACTGGTAAGTATGAAAAAGTAGGTAATAATATTTTAGATGCAATTAATTTAGCTTATTATACTAGCAAAAACCCTTATATTTCTTTAAAGGTTTATGATACTAAAGGGGATCCTAAAGTTGCTAAAGAAGTTGCAACTCAAGCTGTTAAGAATGGTGTTCACATTATTATTGGACCTGTACTTTCTACTACTACTGTTGCGGTTTCTAAAGTTGCCTCTAATGCTGAAGTTCCAGTTTTAACTTTCTCTAATGATATTGAAGCACTAAAGAATACCGATAATACTTATAGCATATCTTATTTGCCTAGTATAGAGCTTGAAATGATGCTAGATTTTGCTATTAAATATAAAAATAGTAAAAGTTTTGCTATTTTAGCACCAAGAAATAAATATGGCGAGTTAATTGTTGCTACAGCCAAAGCTTCCCTAGAAGCTAGAGGGATGAAACAACCATATGTGATTTCTTATCCAACTAATGAAATTAAATTAGAAAGTTATTTTAGAGCTTTAGTTGCTTCTGAGGATTTGAAAAATTATAGGAGTATTGATGCTAAAATAAAAAGAGGTGATGAAGTTTATGCTTATAAGAATGTTTTATTAACTAAAGCGAAACTACCAAAGTTAAAATTTGATACTTTAATTATTGCTGATTATGGTGATAGGTTAAACATTGTGGCTTCACATTTGCCATTTGTGGATGTTAATTATAATAGGATTACTATTTTAGGGAATTCTAATTGGAATAATGAGAAAATTTATAATGATGATATTTTACAAAAATCTTTCTTTCCTGTTTACTATATAGACAATCAAGCAAAATTAAACGACCAATATTCCTTGTATTATGATAGAAACCCAAGTAGTTTTGATTATAATGCTTATGATAGTATGATGCTTGTATCTTCTTTGGTATACGTGGATGCTGATAATCATATTGTTAATAATTTTACTAAAGATGCAATAACGGCTTTTGCTCCAAATTCTGCCCAAAATTTAGGTATTTTTAGTGTTAGAGAAGATGGAGTAAGTATTAGAAAATTATCTGTTTATAATATATTGCGTAAAAATATAGTTCCTGTAAAATTTAATATTGACTATAAAAATGCTATTAAAATACCAAACTATCAAACTTTAAAGATTGAAAAAATAGTTGATTATACACCTGACATCGAAAATAGTAGTGATAAATAAATCTACTTAAAAAAATCTTTTTTATAATAGTGATTTTTTAAGTAGTATTTTTGTTATTTGGTTATAGAAAAAGTTTGCTAAAACATTCTTTATTAATTAAATTATACAAATAGGAATTGAAAGTGAAATTTTTGATTTATACCGTGTTTAGTATTTTAACAGTTGTTAATTTATATGCTAATGCTACGGATTTTAAGTTTAATAATAACAATAAAAAAGCGATTTTAAATGTATCTATACAAGATGTAAAGTCTACAAAAGGAGTTATGTACTTAGTGATCTGTTCTAAGGACATATTTGAGAAATCTTTAAAAGATAATGATTATGAAAATTGTATATTAAAAACACATAAACCAATTAGTATGGGGAAAAAATATAATTTTGTATTTAAGGATATTCCCTTTAGTGAATGGGCTATTTTTGGGTTTATTGATGAAAATTTAAATAAAAAGTTAGATTCCAACTTTATTGGTATCCCTAAAGAACCTGTAATTTTTAAAGTTCGTTTAAGAAGAAAACCTAGTTTTGATGTTATTAAAACTGTGGTAGATAAAATTAATCAAGATGTTATTTTAATAGCACAATAATTTTGTTTTCTAATTTTTTAGAAGCTTTAAAATTGATTATAATGGCTTCTCAATTTGTGTTTGTGAGTTGGTTCTAGTAAAAGTTAACAAGCTATTATTAATAAATATAAAGACGATTTTTATCCGAATATTTGCTTATGAAGCTACAGATACTTAAAAAAGTTTCACTTCAAGAATTTAAAGGTCTATTATATTATCAAATTAATCTTTATTTTACATGCTTATAATTATTAAAGAGTATTAAAATTATATTTAAAGTTTTTGCAGGTATGAATTGATTTTTGCATAACTTATACTATATAAATATTAATATAAATACTTACAATATTATATATTTAGTTAATCTTATATGTGTATTACTAGCTAATGTAAAAATAATATTTTTTATAAATACATATATAGTACTGTAGGTATTTATTTTACAACAAGTTTTATATTTATAACATAATGGATAATAAATAAAATGAAAAATATTTTAATAGTAAATGGAAGTATAGAGTTTGCTAGTTCTAAAGGTATATTAAATGAATCCTTAACTCAAATAGCTAATGAGTTACTGTCACAAAATAATTATAATGTAAAAGTAACTAATGTTAACAAAGGTTATGATATAGAGGAGGAAATAGAAAAAATTTTATGGTCAGATTTTATGTTATATCAATTCCCAGTATGGTGGATGGGGCCACCTTGGTTTATAAAAAAATATATAGACGAAGTTTTTATGGCGGGTCACGGCAAATTATTTGCCAATGATGGTAGAGGTGTTGATGATGATAGTAAAAAATATGGTTCTGGCGGTCTTATAAAAGACAAAAAGTACATGTTATCTGTAACTTTTAATGCTCCACTTGAATCTTTTACAGAAAAAAAACAATTTTTTGAGGGTAAAGGTATTGATGCTGTATTGTTTCCTGTGCACAAAGCCAATGAATTTTTAGGAATGAATAGAATACCAACTTTTATGTGTAATGATGTTATGAAAAATCCTAATTTTGATAAATATGTTAAAGATTATAAAGAACATTTAAACACTAATTTTATTTCTTAATAAAAATATTTATAAGATTTAATTCCGCTATTAACGGAATTAAATCTTATAAACAAAAGAATAGACAATTAATTTAATAAGACAAATCTAATGGGGAATTAGGATAGATTAATGGTTAATAGTCTTGTATTGTATTAAGACTACTCTAAGGTTGTAAAGGTTTAATTTACTTATTGTATAATATTATTTATTGATGTTATACTATGCTATAAAATTTATCTAATTATTAATTTTATATCAGCCATCTTGATCATATAATTCACAATATTACATGATTTTCTTTTTCTATTCGGTAATTGTAATTAAGTTCTCTATACTTATTATTAAATATGGTTAGAAAGTAATAATCACGGACAGACTTTGGTGTTTACTAAAATTTAAAGAATCTTTGTCTATTTGTTTTTATAAGCTCTTTTATTTTATAGCTTTAAAGGCTTATTTTGTACAATTTTACATGATTATACTTGATATAAAAATGTACAATATGTTATGGTAGCTTTATTTTTTAATTATTTATGAGATTTCTTAATTAATATTATATTTTAAGAAAATTTAATAAATTGTTTTTATAAAAATTTATAAAAAATTAAATTAATAAGGTAGAAATTACGTAATTTAAGCATAAGTAACCTTGTTTAGTAGTTTGTAAAAGACTATTTCTATTATATTGCATTAACCCTTCTTCTATTAATTTTTGAATTTTATTAGGATTAAGATGTTGTGATAAGTATTGAGGTAGAGGAGTTTTTAATCTTAATTGTGTCATGATTATTTCACTAAATCTATCATCCCTACTTAAAACTTCCATTTCCACAAATAAAGGATTATTAATACTTTTGGTTTTAATAGTTTCTTCTTTATTCTCCTTGATGTTGTCTATAATATTTTCTGGGATTTTTTTTGTAAAATTAGTAGTGATATTGTGATCAATATTATATTTAAGATTTTTTCTAAATTGTGATTGCAAAAAATTATTAGTAGTAAGGTTATTATCTAAAGCTGTTTTTAACCAACGGTTAGGATTTTTAATTTCTTTGCTAGCATACCAATTATTATTATAATAAATTCTACCTTGAGCATTAGGGCCAAAGCCAAGATATTGACCTCCTTGCCAATAATTTAAGTTATGAATACTTTCTTTATTTTTTAAAGCAAAATTAGAAACTTCATATTGTAAAATATTGTGTTTTTCTAAAGTTTCTACAATATAATTATATAGAATGAAGGATTTATCATCACTCATTTCTGGAATTTTACGACGATAAAAAGCAGTTTCAGGCTCAATAGTTAATTGATATAAGGATATATGTTCTTTAAAATAATTTAAAGCGATGGTTAATTCTTGCTTAACTTCTTCTAAGGTTTGATTTGGCAAGCCCATTATTAGATCAAAGGAAGTTCTATCAAAAATTTTATTAGATTCTTCTAAGGCTAAAATAGCTTCATTTTGATTATGATTCCTTCCTAAAAACTTTAAATTTTTATCAAAAAAAGATTGTATTCCAGTAGATAAACGATTAATACCTGCTTCTTTAAATTCTCTAAAGCGATTAATTTCAAAAGTAGAAGGATTACTCTCTAGTGTTATTTCAACAATATTTCCTTGATTATGTTTAATAAAATATTTGATTATATCATAAATAGTTTGTGGTTCCATTAGTGAGGGGGTTCCTCCTCCAAAGAAAATAGATTTGATTTTTTTATTAATTAAAAAGTCTTTTTGTAATTCAAAAGCATTAAAATAAGCTTGATACCAATCAAGGTGATTAATAGAATTCCTAACATGGCTATTAAAGTCGCAATAAGGACATTTTTTTAAGCAAAAAGGCCAATGAATATAAATTGAAACTTCATTTTCATTGGCGGGGATTATTTTTAAATTATGTTTATTTAATTTTCTAGTCATATATGATTTTATTTTTATTATTTTTTATCACTATCATTTTTCTAATAATGTAGAGCATAGCTTATTATTATTTTCAATTTTTTATTTATAAAAAGTAAATAAAATTACAAAAAATTAATTTTTTAAATGAGGAATAATTGTAATCAAAAAATCAAGTGCTTTATTTAAAGCTAAATTACGATGGCTAATAGCATTTTTACTATTTGCTGATATTTGGGCTAGAGTTTTATTAGAATCTTCCTCATTTTTATAATAATTGGGAATAAAAATTTTATCATAAGCAAAACCTTTCTCTCCTAAGGGTTTTTCACTTATTTTCCCATTTAGTATTCCTTCAAAATCTTTAAATTGTGATGAAATATTTAGTTTTTTAGCAATTTCTTTAGGAAAATAAAAACATATAGAACAATAAAAATAAGCCTCTTTATTAGAACTATGGGCCATTAGTTGATAAATTTTATTGAAAGTAGAAATTTCACCATGTTCACTCATCCATCTTGCGGAATGAATTGATGGTTTATCGTTTAAAGCTTTAATGCAAATTCCAGAATCGTCGCTTAAAGTAATTAAATTGGTAGTATCGCTGGCAAATTTTGCTTTGATTAAAGCATTTTCTAAAAAAGTATCACCGTCTTCTTCTGGTGCTTCTAAATTAAAATCACTAGCTAAAGCAAAAGTAACTTGTTGTGAGATTAAATTTCCTTGGGGATGTTGTTGTACAATCGATAATATTTCTTCTAACTTATGTTGATTATGTGAAGAGATTACTATTTTTAGTTTATTTTTTAACATTTTGAACCCGTATTTTTATAAAATAATCTTTTATAAACCTTTTATTTTTGTTGATTATTTTGATTTCTAATGATGATTTTTTTAAATATTTAATTATTAATATCTAAATTACAAATACTTAATACTTCTTCAAATTATAGCAATAAGACACTATTTTAATTGTAATAGGGTTTTTCTTTGCAAGTTAATAATTTGATTGATCCCCTGCTGTGCTAGTATAAACATTTCATCAAATAATGTTTTATCAATTGGATGTTTTTCTGAAGTCATTTGTGCTTCTATAATTTTACCACTACTAGTCATTACAAAATTAGCATCAGCTTCGGCTGTGCTATCTTCTAAATAATCTAAATCTAATAAAGCTTTCCCATTTTTAATACCGCAAGAAATTGCGGCTAAATCATCAATAATTGGCATTTTATTAATAATTTTTTTATTCATTAAAGACTGGCAAGCTAAAAATAAAGCCACATAACCACCTGTAATAGCAGCAGTTCTAGTTCCTCCATCTGCTTGAATAACATCACAATCAATTTTAATTTGACGTTCCCCTAGTAAAGATAAATCTATAATAGAGCGCAAACTCCTACCAATTAAGCGTTGAATTTCTTGAGTTCTACCAGTTTGTTTCCCACGAACAGCTTCACGATCGGTACGATCTTTAGTAGCACGTGGTAGCATACTATATTCGGCACTAATCCAACCGCTACCTGTACCTTTTAAAAAATGTGGTGTTTTAGATTCATAACTAGCTAAACAAATTACTTTAGTTTTCCCACAGCTAATTAGACAAGACCCTTCAGCATAATCGTTAATATTAGTTTCAATATTTATCTCTCTAAGTTTATTGTAGGCTCTTCCTGAATATCTTTCCATAAATAAGCTTGTCCTTGATTATTATTTTTTATCTATTAATAATATTATAATGAGTTGTATATTTTATTTATATAATTATAATTTATTTATATTATTGGTAATGCAAATATAAGATATCATATATTTTTATATTTTATATATTTTTATGTACTATATAATTGTATAATATTATGTAGTAAAAAAATATTTATATGGGCAAATATAACATATAAGTTATTATCTAATAAGATTATGATTATTATTACAGGAAACAGTAGAAAAAACAATGCTTAGTAAAAAAGATTTAATTAATTATATCGCAGATTTAAAAAAATTAGTAGCTATAGATAGTCCCTCTAATGATCTTAATGGTATTAAGCAGGTTATTGATTTTTGTAGAAAACACTTAGAATCTTTAAATTTAAAGTGTATAGAGTTAACAGCTAAAGAATTAGATTGCCCATGTTTATTAATTACAAATGTTGATAATATTTACGAAGATAAAATAGATGTACTAATGTTAGCTCATATGGATACAGTGTATCCTTTGGGTACAGCTAAAGCGAGAGGTTTTAATATTGAAGGTGATAAAGCTTTTGGTCCTGGTATAATTGATGATAAAGGTGGTTTATTATTAGGGTTATATGCTTTGCATAATATAGATTTAAGAAAAACTAAAATTGCTTTTTTTATTAATTCTAATGAAGAACTAGGATCAAAGTATAATTGTGAGTTTATAAAAAAAATTGCAACAAAAGCTAAAGTATGTTTATGTTTAGAAGCCGCTCGTGAAGATGGTTCCCTAGTTGGTGCGAGATACGGTGTGGCTGAATATGTTGTGGATATTAATGAGATTACCAAAGCTAGCCCTTTAGTGCCTCAAACTGCAAGTAGTACTTTAGTAGCAATGTCTCATCTTATTAGTGCTTTAAGTGTTTATAATGAAGTTAATCAACAAATGTTTATTAATTTTAAATTAATTGATAATAATAATTCTCGAATTAAATCAACAGGAAGGTCTTATGGTAACGTAGATGTCGGTGAGCATTCTAATAATCTTAAAGATTTTAATAGTTCTAAAGAAATTAACAATCTCCACGGTATTAATATTTTAGAGACTACCAGTTCCCTTAACAAACTTAACAGTAGCATGGGTAGTAATATTAGTAAAGATGCAAAGGCTACATATTCTTCAAATTCTAGGGTTAGTGATAAAATACAAAACCAATCTATTAGTAGTTCAAGTGCCCCTATTAACCCTATTAATGATATCGCATTTCCTATTAAAAATTATAATAATATCAATATGGCAACCAATAATACTGTTGTTGATGATGTTAATCTTATAGCTCGCGAGTCTGAAGATTTGTCTAAAGATAGTACCGCAAATCGTGTTGTTATAATGCGAGATATAAAAAATGTTCTTAAGAATATTAGCTATACTAGCAGTGATCATCTTAAGAAAACCAGTGATCATCTTAAGAAAACTTTTGACACACGAAGTGAGGATAGTATTAGTAATAGTCGTTTTGATAAGATTAATAGAAATAAGGTGAGTAATCTTAGGGCACAAGATACACAAAAAGTTAAAGCTAGATCTGATAATAATAATGTTAGATTAAATAATGATAATCTAGAGTTGCGGGATTTGATTGGAGAACGTAATAATGAAAATCGTATCTTTAGGCGTAATAGAGAAATAGGAGTAGAAACTACAAATAATAACAAAGGTAGAGTTATACCCAATCGTAATAATAAGTTTTTTACGGATTTTAATAAAAATAGAGACTTTGATGGTGTTCGTCTTCGTGATGGGTTTGAAAGTAATAATCATAGTAGTGCTCGGTTAGATGATGTTAATTATAAAACTAGTAATAGTAATGTTAACAATGCTCGCGGTGTTAAGGGTAGTGATTATAGAGCTAAAGATATTCGTGAATTTAACGCTGGTGATAGAATTGTTAGTAACCGTAAAATTAGTGGGCTTATCACTAAAAGAGTTGCTGATGAAAAACGTAACAGTGAAAAAAAATTGGATCGCAATGATAATTTTAATATAAGTCTTAATAAAGAACATAGTAGTAATCCTAAGATAATTCGTAGAGAGCGTATTAAAGAACGTCGTAGGTTATTGAAAGATCAAAATAATCTCAATAATGATGGTTCCAACTATATTTCTAATAGACGTATTAGTCATAGGAATAGTGTTAATGAAAGTATTAATGATTATATTAGTAAAAGAATTGATAGGACTATGGATAATAATTTTGATAAAAATTCTAAAAATGTTACTCATCCTAAAAACAAAGTTTATTATGTTGATAATTTTAATGAAGTTAATGAAATTAATCTTAATAACATTGATTATGATTTTGATAAATTTGATAATGATGCCATTATTCTTGATGAGAGTGTTAGTGATAGAGTAAGAATTATCAATCAAAGTAGTGATAATGATGGGTTAATTATTGAAAGTTATCCTAAAAATAGTGATAAAGAAGCTAATAATATTAGCAATGTTAAAAATGTTGCTAAGAAAACAAAATATTTTGAAGATGATTTTATATCTTTAAAAATTTTAGTAAGATTTATGAACGAGGGAATCTTGGAGTTAGCGGATAGTGTTATTAATGAAACAAAAATACTAAATAGCAATGTTATTAAGGTTAACGTAGAGAGAAAAAATGTTTATCCAGCCATGGAAGATAATATTACAAGTAAAAAAATAAAATTTTTAGTTGAATATTTAGGTAAAGCAAACTACATAGATATAAAGTGGCAAGATTCCTTTGGTGGTTCGGATGCTTGTTTTGCCTCTAGTGTTAATTGTCCAACTATAGACGGATTAGGTCCTATTGGTGGCAATTTCCATAGCGAAGAGGAATATATAGATTTGTCATCCGTAATACCAAGAGGGAATTTGTTAATAGATATCATAAAATATTTTGGAACAAATGATAAATAGAAAGAGGAATTATCGCATGAGTGAGAAAAAAAATCTTGATAAAGATCAAATCAATAATGAATCTCTAGAAGTTAATGTTGAAGAAAGCATAACAGAAGACGAAGATTTGGTTGCAAAAATTGCAAGTCTTGAAGAAAGAGTTAAAGAAAGTGAAAATAAATATTTAAGATCATTAGCTGAGTTTGAAAATGCTAAAAAAAGATTTGAAAAAATGCAACAAGATACTTCAAAATATGCCATAGTAAATTTTGCAAGAGAAATTATTTTAGTATCAGATATTTTTGATAAAGCTTTATTGGGTATTAATCGTGATGAAATTAAAGATCAAACTTTTAGTAATTTTTTGTTTGGGATAGAATTAACTAAAAAAGAACTTAGTAAGGCCATGGAAAAATTCCACATTAAATCTATGGATAGTTTGGGTAAGAAGTTTGATGCTAATTTCAATGAATCTTTATTTTCTAAAGAGGATTCTTCAAAAGAAGATGGTACAATTATAGAGGTTTTAGAAGAAGGTTATATGATATATGATCGGTTATTAAGACCTGCAAAAGTAGGAATTGTAAAAAATAATTAATAATAACCCTTGCAAAAATAAAAAATCATATTATTTAAAGATTAAGATAGATAATTTTAAAAATTTATCATAAAAAATTGTGAATAATAATTAAATAAAATAGTTAATTAATTATTGTAAACAGCTACTGTTAAATTAAGTATAGTAAATTAACTTAAAAATTTAGATTGCTTATTAACTATTTAAGAGTAATGAGTTATTAAAATTTTTTATACTATCTTATATTAGCTACAAAGGTTTTTAAAGTGGTTATTGTAAGGTAATTATTCAAGAATATTAAAAGTAATAATTAAAAATAATGATTGAAAATTAAGTTCAACATAAACAGTGTTAAAAAATAAGAGGATATAATAATGTCAAAAGTTATAGGAATAGATTTAGGAACTACAAATTCATGTGTGGCTATTATGGATGGTAGTGAAGCTAAGGTAATAGAAAATAGTGAGGGAGCTAGAACAACACCTTCAATGGTATCTTTTCAAAATGATGAAATATTGGTAGGGCAATCTGCCAAAAGACAAGCCGTAACTAATGCTAATAAAACATTATTTGGTGTAAAAAGACTAATTGGTAAAAAAATTAATGATCCAGATATTAAAAAAATACAAGAATTGTCTCCATTTCATATTGTAGAAGGTAATGGTGGTGATGCTTGGGTTGAGGTTGATGGGCAAAAATATAGTCCACAACAAATAAGCGCCATGATTTTGCAAAAAATGAAGGAAACGGCTGAATCTTGGTTGGGTAGCAAAGTTACTCAAGCTGTAATTACAGTTCCTGCTTACTTTAATGATGCGCAAAGACAGGCAACAAAAGATGCAGGTAAAATAGCAGGCCTTGAAGTTTTAAGAATAATTAATGAACCAACCGCTGCTGCATTAGCCTATGGTTTAGATAAAAACAAAACAGGCACTGTGGCTGTTTATGACTTAGGTGGCGGAACTTTTGACGTGTCTATTTTAGAAATTGGTGATGGCGTATTTGAAGTTAAATCTACAAATGGTGATACTACATTAGGTGGGGAAGATTTTGATAGAGCGATTATAGACTATTTAATTGCTGAATTTAAAAAAGAAAGCAGTATAGATTTATCACAAGATAAAATTGCTTTACAAAGATTAAAAGAAGCTGCTGAAAAAGCTAAAATAGAATTATCTTCAGCAATGCAAACAGAAATCAATTTGCCATTTATTACAGCTGATAGTTCTGGCGCCAAGCATTTAAACATTAAATTAACTAGAGCTAAATTTGAATCTTTAGTAGGTGATTTAATCACAAAAACTATGGAACCATGCAAAATTGCTTTAAAAGATGCTGGTATTAGTGCTAGTGAAATTAGTGAAGTAATTTTAGTGGGTGGTATGACAAGAATGCCAAAAATTGCTGAAAAGGTTAAAGAGTTTTTTGGTAAAGAAGCTCATAAAGGTGTAAATCCAGATGAAGTTGTAGCTATAGGTGCTGCAATTCAAGGCGGGGTGTTACAAGGAGATGTTAAAGATGTATTATTATTAGATGTAACGCCATTATCTTTAGGCATAGAAACTTTGGGTGGTGTATTTACAAAATTAATTGAAAAAAACACTACAATCCCAACTAATAAGAGCCAGATTTTCTCAACTGCAGAAAATAATCAAAGTGCTGTAACTATTAGGGTTTTCCAAGGGGAAAGAGCAATGGCTGCTGATAATAAATTATTAGGACAGTTTGACCTTGTAGGGATACCACCAGCACCAAGAGGAGTACCACAAATTGAAGTATCTTTTGATATTGATGCCAATGGTATAGTAAGTGTATCTGCAAAAGATAAAGGTACAGGTAAAGAACATCAAATCAAAATTCAATCATCATCAGGGTTAAGTGATGCTGAAATTGAAGCAATGTTAAAAGAAGCAGAACAAAATGCTGAAGCTGATAAATTGAAGAAAGAAAAAGTAGAAGTTGTAAATTCTGCAGATGTTATCATTGGTAGTGTAGAGAAAAGTTTAGAAGACTTAGGTGATAAAGTCCCAGCGGAACTAAAAGAAGAAATCAAAACTGCGGTTGAAAGTTTAAAAGCCGTCAAAGACAATGGTGAAGTAGAAGCAATAAAAGCCAAAGTTGATGATTTGCAACAAAAGTCTATGAAATTAGGCGAGTTATTATATCAACAAGCACAAGCTGCTGAGTCTCAAAATGCTGAAGCTGGTGGTGAAGATGTTAGTAATAAAAATAATGAGGAAACAATTGTTGATGCTGATTATAAAGAGAAAAAATAATCTTTAAATAGTTTTAAGAATATTTTGGAAAATAAAATTATAAATATTCTATAAGGAAAAAATAACAGTATAAACTATTGCATAATTATTGAATTAAATAGTAATTTAAATTTTGGGTAACCTTAATATTTTTAATATTGAGGTTATCTAACTTTTTATAGAATGGTTGATAAACATAATGAGTAAAGATTATTATAATACCCTTGGTGTGAATAAAAATGCTTCTGAAGCTGAATTAAAAACAGCTTATAGAAAATTAGCAATGCAATATCACCCTGATAAAAATCCTAACAATAAAGAAGCCGAACAAAAGTTTAAAGAAATTAGTGAAGCTTATGAAGTTTTAAAAGATCCACAAAAAAGATCGCTTTATGATAGCGGAGCTTACAATCCACAGGCTGGAGCTGGTGGAAGAGCTGGTTTTGAAGGTTTTGAAGGTTTTAATTTTAGTAATTTTGGCAACTTTGGCAACTTTGGTAATATTTTTGAAGATATTTTTGAAGATGTTATGGGTGGTAACTCGCAACGTAATAGTTCTAAAGCTAATAATAAGGGTAGAGATTTATTATATGGTTTGAAAATTTCTTTAGAAGAGGCCTATAGTGGGGTTGAAAAAGAAATTACGTTAAGCTTGCTTACAACTTGTTTAGATTGTAATGGTAAAGGCTCTCAAGGTACTGTAGAATATACAACTTGTTTAGATTGTAATGGTAGAGGAAGAGTTAGACAAAGAAGAGGTTTTTTTTCTGTAGAACAAATTTGTCAACGTTGTTATGGTAGTGGTAATGTTATTAAAAATCCTTGTAAAAGCTGTTCTGGCACAGGGCGTAAAAAACAAAATAAAACTTTAATTGTAAATGTTCCAGCAGGAATAGATAATGGTATGAGAATCAGACTATCAGGTGAGGGGGAAGCTGGATTACAAGGAGCTATTTCTGGCGATTTATATGTTAATGTTTCAGTTGCTTCTCATAAGTTTTTTTATCGTGAGTCTCAAAATTTATTATTAAAGGTGTCAATACCAATTACTACTGCAGTATTAGGCGGTCAAATTAATGTTAAAACTCTAGATAATAAAGAGTTAGAAATAAAAATTCCTGAGGGAATTCAAAGTGGTCAAAGAGTAAGAATTAAAGGTAAAGGGATGGTGCAAGTAAATACTAGTTATTATGGTGATTTATTTGTAGATATAATGGTAGAAACTCCAACTAAGCTTAGTAAACAACAAAAAAAATGCTTAGAAGAATATTTCCCTGTTGATGAAAAAAATAAAGTTACTATTAAACCTTATAAATAATTTTTACAATTTAAAACACTTTAAAAAGATAGTAATACCTTTTATGATAATAATAATTATAAGTTTTATACCGTTATTATCATCATAAAAGTATTTTTTATCAGGAGATTATTTTATATAATTAAAACTTTTATTATTAATATTTTAATTTTATAATAAATACACAAATTTTAAAAATCACAAAATTTTTCATATAAAAAGCACATAGATAATACTAAAATACTCAAAAATACGATATCTTAAAATCTATTAATAAAAGTGGTTAATATTTTTATTAATAATATAGTACCTATAAGTATAATTTGGTATAAAATGTTAAAATATTTTTTGGTAATTATATTATTATTTAATCATAATACCTTATATCCAAAGGAGTTATATGAATTAAATATAGATAAAGTTATAATCAGTAATGTTTACTAAAACTCAAGATGCTTTAGAAATATATATTAATGAATTAAAAGCTATTGGCAAAGAAGAAGGTAGAGAAGTAAGTTATAGAACACCTTTAGAGAATCTTTTAAATCAAATGTTAACTATTTTAGAATTAAAAAATAAGTTGAAAGTTTTACATGAAGGTAGAATAAACACAATAATAGAAACAAAATCTACAAAAATAACAGCTTATTTAATATATAAAGAAGAAAATGGAATCAGAGCTTTAGTAGGTTCTGTTGAAGCTAAAGATGATTACATAAAATTAAATAAAATTGTAAATTCTAATCAAGCTAGTGAGTATGCAACTTTTGTCCCTAATTTATTAATAACAAATTATCGTCAATTTAAGCTAACCAACTTAATAGATAATAAACTTAATTTCAGTATTCTATAATAGTAAAATTAATTATACTGTAACCAACAAAGATCTAGCAAAATTATTAGCAAATAAAACTAAACATTTTAAAGATATAGTAGTAAATTATTGTAGCAAAAATAGTAATAAAAGATCATCTTTTTGCGTAAAGTTAGAAGCACTCACTACATGAAGAATATAATAAATTAGTAAGTATTAATCAAAGTTTTGATCAATTTATAGAAAATTTCTCACAAAGTTTTATTTATGGTGTGATAATTTCAAAATTATCCTATGAACAACGCAACAATAGATTATTTATTTTAAATCAAGATGGCGTAAAATATTTAGATGATATTTCAGATGCATTTTCATCTTATTATAAAGTACTCTACGAATTTTTAGACAGGTATAGATAGTAGAAAAATACCTAAAGATTTATATCCAGAATTTATATCAATAGCTAAAACTTTTAATTTAATATCTTTTGCAGATATACTAGCTAACGACAAAATAGATTTTAACACATTAATAGTATATCTTTATGAAGATTATTTAAAAGAATATGATAATTTAACTAGGAAAAAAAATGGTGTATATTATACTCCAAAAGAAGTAGTAAATTTTATAATAAAAGCTAGTGATGAAGCTTTAAAGAATAACCTCAAAATACAAGATGGTTTTTTAAATGATAATGTAAAAGTGCTAGATTTTGCAACAGGAACAGGCTCCTTTTTATTAAGTTTGTATGAACAAGAAATAAAAAAGTTGGCAAATCTAATAGTTTAAAAGATAAATTAATAAAAAAATAACCAAAGATTACTACGGTTTTGAGTTAATGTTTGCACCATACATATTAGCACATACCAATCTAAAGCATAATTTACATGTATATGGTTTTAATATTAATGACGATAGTTTACCAATTTATTTAACTAATTCGTTAGATTTATCTCAGGATAGTATTTCTAATTTATTGCCAGAACTAGCAAGTAACTATACAAAATCTCAAAATATTAAGCAAGATAATAAAGTGATCGCAATTATAGGCAACCCTCCCTATAATTCTAAATCTACAAATAAAGGGGTAGAAATACTGGCGCTAACAGATGATTATAAAAAGGGTTTAAATGAAAAATCATCTAATAGCCTAAGTGATGACTATGTAAAGTTTATACGTCTTGCAGAACATAAAATAGAATAAGCAGGTTATGGAGTTATTGGTATAATTACTAATAATATTTTTTTAGATGGCGTAACCCACAGAAAAATGCGAGAGCATGTTTTAAAAACTTTTGATGAAGTTTATATATTAAATTTACATGGTAATTCTATAATTAAAGAAGGTGATAAGAATGTTTTTGATATTAGAGTAGGTAACAATATTAGTATTTTTGTAAAACATAAAAATTCTACTAACAAAATAGCTAAAGTTTATTATTATTCTACTAAAGAAGCAAGTTTAATTAGTAGGGAAGATAAATTTAATTTTTTAAATAACAACACCTTAAGCACTATTAAATAGCAACCATTACAATTACAAGCACCATATTATTTTTTTGTTGCTAAAAATTTTACAGAACCTAAACACCTTCAAAAATATGAGGAGTTTTGGAGTTTATTTGGTGATAATCAAGCTATATTCAATACTTATTCTAGCGGTATTCAACAGGGCATGATGAGTTTCTTATCCATTACACTAAAGAAAGTTTAAATAACCAAAAGAATAATGTAAAAAATAAAGATATAGAAGCAATAAGAAAGCAGTATAAATTAGAAAAAGATGTTAGAGATTGGAAATTAAAAGATGCTGTAGAAGATTTAATAAATAATTATAATCCAGTGCAAGTAAACTATAGACCTTTTGATGTTCGCTATACATCCTTAAGTAAAACCAGCAAAACCTATTTAGAGAGTTCTCGTTATGAAGTAATGCAGCATTTTGAAAATAAAGCTAATTTAGGTTTAATATTCCCACGTAAACAAGTAGATAATTTATCTAAACTTATTTCTATAACAGATAAAACTATAGACTTAAATATGACTACAGGAGGAAGCTATTTATTCCCACTATACATTTACCCAGAAGAGGGTAGTTTGTTAAATAATAGTGAAAGGGAAGTAAATTTCACTAAAGAATTTAAAGATTATTTAGCAACTTTAAGCTTTAAAGCTACACCAGAGGATGTATTGCATTATATACGGAGTAATGTATAATCAACAATATAAAAATAGTTACAAAGAGCATTTAAAAATAGATTTTCCAAAGGTTCCAATTACAGCAAACAAGGAAGAATTTTATAAATATGTAGAAAATGGTAAAAAGTTAGCACGACTACATTTAATGCAAGATGTGAGTATGGATAAAAGTATAGACTATAAAGTTTATGAAAATAATAAAGCAAGTAGTTTAGCAAAAGTAATAGGTGATCAATTTGTTATAGATAAAATAGAATATGATGAGGAAACTAATAAACTAATAATCAAGTCAAATACGAATACTATAGAAATAGATAGTAGATAAAGCTGTGTGAAAATACAAAATAGGAGCATATCAAGTAATAGATAAATGGTTAAATTATAGGAAAGGTGATGTTGTAGAGTTGCAAACGAAAGATATTATATACATATTAAATATGGTAAATGCTATCAAACAAGCAATAAAAGTAGAATTAGAATTATCACAACTACAGTTACCTATAAAAAAAGAATTGAATTAACTAATAAATAGTTGTATAAGATTAATGAAAGAGATGATCGTTTTTATATACTTGTTAAGCTATTTAAATTTTTACATTAAGAGTATTGTTGTTAATGTTAAGTAAAAATCAAATTGTCGAGCTATTTTCTATTTTAGATAAAACTATAGAAAATCCTACTACAGAATTAATTTCTCATAATAATTTCACATTGCTTGTAGCGGTTGTATTGTCTGCACAATCTACCGATAAAGGTGTTAATAAAGCTACTGAGAGTTTATTTAAAATTGTTAGTAATCCCCAAGATATTTTAAATTTAGGTGAAGAAAAATTAATAGAATATATAAAAACTATTGGTTTGTATAAAAATAAAGCTAAAAATATTATTAAATTATCAAAACAATTAATTGAAAATTTTAACTCTCAAGTCCCGAATGATTTTGATAGCTTAATTTCTTTAGCAGGCGTTGGTAGAAAAACTGCTAATGTAATTTTAAATACAGCGTTTCAACAATCGACTATAGCGGTTGATACTCATGTTTTTAGAGTTAGTAAAAGAATTGGGTTAAGCAATGGTAAAAATGTAGAGGAAGTAGAGAGTGATTTATTACAAGTGATACCTTCAAAGTATTTATTAAATGCACACCATCTTTTAATTTTACATGGTAGGTATATTTGTAAAGCCAAAGCCTATGATTGTTCTGAGTGTAATATTCATACAATTTGTCAATTTTCGAATAAACAATTCAAGCGTGTTTAATAAGTGTATATAGGTAATGATAAAAATTTTCAATAAAGAATTTTTATTTTATAAAAATTATGTTTTTTGTTTAGTTATAATTAATATTTTGTTAACAAAAATTATTTTATTAATTAAAATGTAGCTTTAAATTGTTAAAATGTTTTATATAGTAGCAGGTGTTAATGTTAAAGAAGAATATCTTAACTATATTAAATTAAGAACTAAGGAGTGGTTATAAGAAAAGTAATTATATTTTTTAAGTCTTTTTAGTTGATTGATGGGTATTTTATGCTAATTTAGGTTTCCAAATTATTTAAGTTAAAGGTTTATTTGAAAGGGGATTTGTAGACAAGTTTAAATTAAAAATACAAAGCCGAAGCTCATATAGAAATTAGCTTAAGGTTTAATTTCTAATTATTGTATTAAAAATATTTTTAAGATAATCTATAGTAGTCTTATTTAATAATCAAATTATATAAAACAATTTATTAGTAGAAAAAGTGCAATTTTATCTTAGTAGTTAATCTACTAATAAATTTATAGTTACTACTTTATACTAAAAACTAAAGATAATTTTGCTTCATCTTTAGAAACTGTAGGAATAATCATAATATTTTTTTCTTGTAAATATGGACTTGTAAAAAGATAGCTAAGAGCAATTGCTAATCCTGCACCTGCTACAACATCAACAAAAAAATGCTTTTTGGCTTCAATTCTTGAAACACCAACATAAGTTGCTAGAGCATAAGCTGGAACTCCAAATTTCCAGCCATAGCGTATTTGTAAAAAAGAGGCAGCAGCAAACGCTGAAGATGTATGCCCAGATGGGAAGCTATTAGAACCACCATTAGGACGTTTTTTACCTAAAGATACTTTTGCAATCTGAGTTACAGCAGCAGTAGTAAGATAACCATATAGTAATTGTTTAACTCCAGTGGTGTCTCCCATAACTCCAGAATAAACAAGGGCTGAAATAGGTAGAAGTAATTGTATACGATCACCAGCTTGTTCATTGGTATAATAGCTTCTACAATAATCTTTATTATTAACACAATCATATAACGAATAAGAATATAGGTTCCCTGTTGCTAAAAGCAGTAATATAGCTGTAAAAACAACAGCTAATTTACTTGTAATATATTTCATTATTTACCCTTATTTATCCTTATTAAGTTTATATCATGATAATAGTAACAATAATTTTAATAGAAATAAAGAAATTTTATTATAAGTTATTTTGTAATTATTATATTGTTTAATATTTTATCCTCTAACTTTATAATTTTATTATGTAGAAAGTATTTTATTTCTTATTTCTACTATTCATAGCACCAATTTTTTCTCCAGCTAAAATATGAAAATGAAAGTGTAGGATTTCTTGTCCCCCATTGACCCCAGAATTAGCAATTGTTCTAAAGCCATCTTCGATATTTAATATTTTAATTGTATCTTTAAACAACTCAAAAAAAGCTTTAATTTCATTAAGAGATGCTTGGTTTGTAAAATGTAATAAATCTATGTATTCTCCTTTAGGAATAACTAAAGCATGAATTTTAGCCTGAGGATTAATATCAAAAAAAGATAACGCATATTCGTTTTCACAAATCTTCTTAGAAGGAATTTTATTATTAATAATTTTCTTAAAAATATTGTTTTTGTCATATATCATGTAATCTCCCTAATTTTTATAAAACAAATTATATAACACTTGCTATAATCCTATATTAATCTTATATATATAAGAATACAAGAGAGGAGATAAATAATGCATGCAACTACTATTATTGGTGTAAAAAAAGATGGTAAAACAATTATAGCAGGAGATGGTCAAGTAACTTTAGGTAATGCTGTACTTAAAAGCAATGCTAAAAAGGTAAGAAGATTAGGAAGTAATCAACATGTAGTTGCTGGTTTTGCCGGGGCAACTGCTGATGCTTTTACCTTGTTTGAAAGATTAGAATTACGTTTGGAAAAATACCCAATGCAATTAGTAAGGGCTTGTGTAGAGTTAGCAAAAGATTGGAGAACGGATAAATACCTAAGAAAACTTGAAGCAATGATGATAGTTGCTGATAAAAAAAATATGCTAGTTTTAACAGGTAATGGTGATGTATTAGAACCTGATGGAGATTGTATAGCTATAGGTTCGGGTGGTAATTATGCTCTTTCAGCCGCTAAAGCTTTTTTAAGTTTTGATAATAATTTAAGTGCAGATGAAATTGCAAAAAAGTCTTTGAATATAGCTGCAGACTTATGTATTTATACTAATCATAATATTTTAATAGAAGAAGTATAAGTAAATAGTATGTAACTATGGTAAATATAAAATAAAAGAGCAAAAATAAATATAACAAAAGAGAATATAAAATGAAAAATTATACTCCAAAGCAAATTGTTGAAGAATTAGATAGTTTTATTATTGGACAAAATGCTGCAAAGAAATCAGTAGCAATTGCACTTCGTAATCGTTGGCGTAGAAGGCAACTTGAGGAATCTTTACAAAAAGAAGTTATACCAAAAAATATTTTAATGATAGGGCCAACTGGGGTTGGTAAAACAGAAATTTCTCGTCGTTTAGCAAAATTAGATAATGCTCCATTTGTAAAAGTAGAAGCTACAAAATTTACAGAAGTAGGTTATGTTGGTAGGGATGTAGAGCAAATAATTAGAGACCTATTAGAAATTTCTATTAAGCTTAAAAAAGAAGAGCTAAAAGCTAGCGTTAAAAGCCAAGCTGAAGAAATGGCCATTAACAGAATTATAGATATTATTGCAGGTAAAACTGCCTCTGAAGAAACTAAAGCTAAGTTTAGGGAAAAATTTCATAATGGACAGCTAAGTAATACCAAAATAGAGATTGAAATTAAAGACAAAACGCCGCAATCAATGTTAGAAGTTCCAGGAATGCCAGGGGCGCAAATTGGAATGCTTAATCTTGATAGTATATTAGGTAGAGAAAAAACTAAAAAGAAGAACGTAGATGTTGGTAAAGCTTTTATAGTTTTTATGGAAGAAGAAAGTGATAATTTAATAGATAACGATTTGCTAATTATGGAAGCTATAGACAGTGTAGAAAATAATGGCATAGTTTTTATTGATGAAATAGATAAAATTGCTTCTTCTTATTCTGATCGTAAAGGTGGTGATGTAAGTAGGGAAGGGGTGCAAAGAGATTTGTTACCACTTGTTGAAGGGACTGCAGTAAATACAAAATATGGGACCGTTAAAACCGATCATATTTTATTTGTAGCATCTGGTGCTTTCCACTTAAGTAATCCTTCAGATTTATTGCCGGAATTACAAGGAAGGTTCCCAATTAGAGTAGAATTAAGACCATTAACTGAAGAAGATTTTAAGCGTATTTTAGTAGAACCGAAAGCCAATTTAATTTTACAATATACTCAAATGTTAAGAACAGAAGGGGTGGAATTAATTTTTGAAGAAGATGCGATTAATGAAATTGCTAAAGTAACGGAACATTTTAATAGAAGTATTGAAGATATTGGGGCTAGAAGATTGCATACAGTTCTTGAGAAGATTCTTGAAGAAATTAATTTTAGCGCTACTGAAAAAAGTGGTGAAAAATATATTATTACTAAAGAGGTAGTGTTAGAGAAAGTATCGCATTTAACCCAAAATATTGACCTCTCAAAATTTATTATTTAAATTTTAAAGGTTTTAACTATTTAAAATAATTCGATTTTTATTTCCTTTAATAATTTTACACATAAGGGCTTTTAGCTATTTAAGATTTTTTGAGGAAATAAAAAAGTTTCTATAAATTAGGATTATTATAAACATAACAAATAAGAGGTAGAAATTGATAGACTAAACCGGTAGTAAAAATAGAAAAATAACATTAAGAAAAGGCTAAAAAGTGAAACAATATTGGTTACTAAAATCAGAACCTAATACTTGGAGTTTTAAGCAACAAAAAGAAGTGTCTAAAGAACCTTGGAATGGGGTTAGAAATTATCAGGCTCGTAATAATATAAGAGCTATGAAGATTAGTGATTTGGCTTTTTTTTATCATAGTAATATTGAAAAAGCAGTGGTTGGTATTGTAAAAATTGTAAGTGATTATTATCCTGATGAAGACAAGAGATTTTCGTGTGTTGATGTTGAATTTTATCAAGAACTTAATAATCCTGTTACGTTAGCTGAAATTAAAAACAATGAAAAATTAAAAGAAATGGCTTTAATTAAACAAAGTCGCCTTTCTGTAATGCCAGTTAGTGAGTTAGAGTTTATAGAAATTTTAAAAATGTCTAACACTATATTAGTTTAAAATTTTTATCATATATTTGAATATTTTTAGTATTGATAATAATGATTATTTTTATTAACATTATAATTTTTATAGTTACACTACGTCTATGGTAAAGTATTAACAACTTTTGATAATAATGATTATTTTATTGTTTTTGTAATAGTTGTTTTTAGAATTTTGAATTATTTTTTAATGATTTATTATAATAATATTACAAGGAATTGCAAATAATGAACTTTTTTAAAACATTTTTTTTATTATTTATTTTAACTTTTCTTTTTATGTCAATAGGTTTTTTAGTAGGTGGTAGTAATGGTGCGATAATAGCTTTCTTTATTGCCGCTGGTATAAATTTTTTTGCTTATTGGAATTCTGATAAAATAGTGCTTAGGATGAATAAATCCCAGGTTGCCGATCCTATGCAATATAAATTATTTTATGATATTGTAAGAAAGCAAACTCTAGTTGCCAATTTGCCAATGCCTGCACTTTATATAATTAATGAAGATCAACCAAATGCTTTTGCTACGGGGAGAAATCCTCAAAATGCTGCAGTAGCAGTAACTACTGGATTATGGAATTTATTATCTATAGAGGAAGTAGCTGGTGTGATAGCTCATGAATTAGCACATATTAAAAATAGAGATATCTTAATAGGTACGATTGCGGCTACTTTTGCTGGGGCAATTTCTATGATTGCTAATATGCTAATGTTTATGAATTTATTTTCGAATAATAGTGAAAATAAGCCCCATCCTGTAGTTAGTATTGTTGTAATGTTGATTGCTCCTATTATTTCAGCAATTATTCAAATGTCTATTTCAAGACAGAGAGAATATGCTGCCGATAAACTTGGTGGAATTATTTGTGGTAATCCTCTACATTTAGCTAGTGCTTTAAATAAGTTAGAAAATTATGCAAGAGATATGAAATCTGGAGCTGCAACTCCTGCTACAGCACATATGTATATTGTTAATCCTTTTAAAGAAAATTCTGATAATTTATTTTCTACACATCCTCATAGCAGAAATAGAATTGCGGCCTTAACAGCACAAGCACAAAATATGGGAATAGTAGTGGTTAACATGGCTAATAATTTATATAACAAAAATAGCTATGGTGAAATTAGAACTATACCGAAAAATGAATCTATAAAAGTACAGCCAAACTATAAAGATAAAGACATACGTAATAATCCATGGCTGTAATTTAATTTATTAGTTATAAATTATAAATCCTAACTTCTAGTTTTTAGTTAGTAGATTAAATTATTTGATTTTATGATGTTAAAGAGTATCGTAGTATTTCACTAAGGTGCTTTTTTATTTTTTGTAAATTTCTCTTATATAAAATATTTTTATTGTATTAAGATTAGATTATAGAGTATGAGTTCTTATTATAATTTTGCATTTTATAATACGTTAATTTAATTTTTATTAATATTGTAATGAGACAAGATATAGTGGGAATAGTAACTATTTTATAATACGAAAATAACTTCAACTACCCGGAATAACCTCGAATAACTCCGAAAGTATATTATTTATTCCCATTATTTTTGTCCCGCTACAAATATATTAAAATTTTAATTGTAAAGAATTTTAGTTAATTATATAGAACTATAAATTTGAGAAATTAGAAATTAGAAATTTTAAATTGTTGGTTTATACCCTATAAGTTTAAGAAATTACTAAAAATATGATTTTTTATATAAGCTTATATTTTCTAATTTTTGTTATGTTTTGCTTTAATTCTAATTATTAGTTGCTAGATGCTAATGTTAATTTTTTATAGTATTACTAGCATCTATGTTTGGTATTTTATAAAATTATAAAACTGTAAAATGATATAACGATAAATCTATAGAGTTGAAATTCCGAAGAGGGTTAGTATTTTAGTACTAATAATTTTTATAGAACACTAATATAGTATCAAATCATAATTTAATGCTAAAAAATAGCCAACTGTTTTTTTAGTTGACTATTTTATATGTAAATTTGCTATATCTTAATAATTAAAGCTAATATTTCTTTAATTATTAGGCTAATCTGAATATCCTTGTTCTATTTCTTTTTTAGAAATAGATGCAAAGAAAGTATTGCCATCAGGAACTTCAAATAAGAATAATAAAACATCACTTTTATTTGATTTTATAACTGCGTCAAATTGCTCAATGTTGTTAACTTCTTTTTGATTAACTGAAATAATCCTTAAGCCACCGCCTAAGTTTTTCTGTTTAGCAATAGAATCATTTTTAACTCCTAAAATAATTACACCCTTTGCATCTACTTTAAGATTAAAGAATTTTCTAACAGCATCGTTTATTTCAGCAATTTTTATTCCTAATTCATCATAAGTTTTATCTTTTACTTTAGTACCGGTTTCTCCAAAATTTTTACTGCCATCGCCACTATTTGCTGTAGCAACTTCTTGAGGTATTGGTTTTAAAGTAATTTTAACGTCTTTCTTAACTTTATTAGAAACTATAGTTAGAGTAACAGTTGTATCAGGCGGTATATTACTAATAACTTGTGGTACTGTACGGCTATTTTTAACTTCTTTACCATTAATTGCAATAATTATATCACCTATTTTTAAACCACCTTTGTCAGCAGGGCTATCTTTTACTAATCCTGATATTAAAGCTCCATTAGTATTTGCTACATCTAATGCTTTTGCAATATTATCATCAAAGCCTTGAATTTGAACACCAAGCCAACTTCTAACAACAGTTTTTTTAGTTATAAGTTGTCTAATAATATTATTAATTGTGTTTGAAGGTAGGGCAAAACCAATTCCAATACTTCCACCCTCTTGTGTACTAAAAATAGCAGTATTAATACCTATTACTTCTCCCTTAGTATTTATCATAGGTCCACCAGAGTTTCCTCTATTAATGGCTGCATCTGTTTGAATATAATCACTGTAATTCCCAATATTAATATTACGAGATTTAGCAGAAATTATACCTGAAGATACAGTCCCACCAAGTCCATATGGGTTACCTACAGTTATTACAAAGTCTCCTACACGCGCTTTATCAGAATCACCAAGCTTTAAAGTTGGTAAGTTTTTAGCTTCAATTTTTAACAATGCAAGGTCAGTTAATTCGTCTTTAGCATAAACTTTAGCTTCGTACTTATTTCCATTATCAAAAGTAACTTGTATTTTTTCAGCTTCTTGAATTACGTGGTGATTAGTTATGATAAAACCATCAGATCTTATAACAAAACCTGTACCAACGCCTATAAATCTTTGTTTATTTGGCAATTGTTGCGGAATTAAATTTTTAAATAACTCTCTAAAAGCAGGATCAACACCATCTAATGGCATATCATTACCTTGACTTTGCACGATTTTAATTGAAGTAATATTTACTACTGCAGGATTTACAAAGTCTACTAAGTCAGCAAATCCAGCATTTGGCGAAAAAGGTTTATTATAAGTTTGAGCTGTATCACCAATATTTGCTTCAGCATAGCTAGGAGGGGCAATATTTTCTAGACTGCCTGTAGAATCTCCATTGTTAAAAGTTTTAGATGTATTATTATTGGTATAAGCATAGTTTTCACTATTCAAATAATTACTATTGATGTAATAGTAGGCTCCATAACCAATTATAATTAATATAATTACTAAGATAATACTTAAAATAATTTTTTTATTTTTCATAATTATTTTGACCCTTAATTTTATTAACAAGTTTTAAAATTATAAAACTATTATTTTAATCATACAATATAATATTGTATTATAAACATAAAGTATTAATATTTAATTTATATTTATTTGTATTTATATGCTTTTTACATATACTTTATGTTTAAGTTTTAAATCTATATTTAATTATAACAAATTTATTATAATATATAACAATAATTAAACTGATCTTATGAAAATTACTATTAATGAAATTTTATCAAATATTATTTTACCAAATAAAAACACATTAAACAATTTTATTGATGGAATATTAATTGATAAGTTAGAAATTTTTATTACTTTTAGCTGTAAAACTGAAGATGAGCAAGTTATAATTGCTGAAATTAACAGCTTAAAAGCTACTATAATTACTGAAATTTTGAAACAATATCCAAAGTATAAAGTTTATATAACTTTTAAAAATTTGGTAAAATCCAAAACTAAAAAATTTATAAAAAATAATAAAAAGCGATTGGCTAATATTAAAAATATTATGGCTATTGCTTCGGGTAAAGGTGGGGTTGGCAAGTCTACATTTACAGTTAATTTAGCACATATATTGCGACAGAAAGGATTAAAGGTTGGTATTTTAGATGGAGATATTTATGGTCCGTCCATTGCTTTTATGATGGGTGATATAAATAAGAAAACTCATACTTTTAATGATGATAGTATTCCAACTTTTGAAATTGATGGGATCCGGTATAATTCTATTGCTTCATTTTTAAGTGATGAAGGTTCTGCTGTAGTTTTAAAGGCTCCTATGGCAATTAAGGTTTTTAATCAAATGATTAACAGTGATTCTTGGGGAGAACTTGATGTTTTACTTATAGATTTACCACCTGGCACTGGTGATATTCATATTAATTTATGTTTAAATTTTGAGCTTACAGGGGTAGTTATTATTTGTACACCACAAAAATTAGCGTTGTTAGATGCTGTTAAGGCTATAAATATGTATAAACAAGTTAATACCAATATCTTAGGAATTATTGAGAATATGAGTTCTTTTGAATGTTTAAATTGCGGTAGTGTTAGTAATATTTTTGATAGTAAACAAGTAGAAAAGGTTGCAAAAAATAATAACATAGATTTTTTAGGGAATATTCCATTAAGTATGAAATTAAGAGAGTTGGCAGATAACAGCAATAATTTAGTTAAAGCTAATGATAGTAGCTTAGTTAGTTCTTGTATCAAAGATATTGCAAACAAGTTAGCTTTAAAGTTAATAAAATAGTATTGGTTAGTTAACTTTTTAAATAAAGAGAATATTTCTTTAAGAAATCAAGCTTATATAAAACTATAAACATTTAAAAAATTAATATAAGGCATAAATTTATGACTATAAAACTAGGTTTTGGTTTTAATTATGAAAATTTGTATGAGAGAAATAATCTAGTTCAATTAGATAAAGTTTTTTTAGATTATTTAAAGCAACAGAACGTAGAGTTATATCAATATTTAATTACTAATAGAGAGCTTTATAAAGAATATAGTGAAGAATATGGTAAAAAAGATAATGAGTTAATTTTAATTGCAAAATATGTGGAAGAATTTTTACTGCAATTGTTTCCTATTATGGGTAATTATCAACAATTACAAAATAAGATTTCACAGGAAAATAAAGTTTTTTTATTTCGTAAATTATTTGTTAATAGATATGTTAAAAATGTTGATTATGAAAATCTTAAGAATTTTAATTTTAAGGAAATAGAAATTAGGTTTTATCAATTATTAAATATTGATATTTCTAATGACTCTAATTTTAATAAAGAATTTAATGAAGATAAAATTGTAAATGCAGTTTTACAGTGGCTAGAAAATAAATATAATTATACTCAAGAGTTGGAATTAGCTACCAGCTTTATGGCTTTTCTATTTTATGATGATGAAATTAAAGCTAAATATGGTAATAGTAAGCTATTGTTTAAAGTTAAAAAATATAATTTTGAAGAGTTAATAGATGTTAAAGAAGTTTATAACCACACTAGTGTTGATAAAATAGAGGGTTTTTTAACAAGAGACAGCGCTACTAGTGGTTGCAACAGTAATATAGAAAAAAATAGTATTTGCAAAACTAATGCTTACAAAAGTAAAATCCTAAATGATAATGAAATTTTAAGTCGTGAGGATTTTTCTTTATATAAGGACTCAAAATTACAACAATCAATGTATAATAGTAGCTACTGTGTAAAATGCCATGCTCGTGGCAGAGATAATTGTCGTTTGGGAGAAAAAAAGGGGGAGTTTTTTGTGAAGAACCCTCTGCAAGTAGAGTTGCAAGGTTGCCCCTTAGGTATGCATATTTCACAAATGCATAGTCTTAATGAAAGTAATAATCTAATAGCTGCACTAGTTACTATCACTATTAATAATCCCCTATGTGCAGGTACAGGTAATAATATTTGCTATGATTGTATTAATTCTTGTATTTTTCAAAAGCAAGAAAGAGTTAATACACCTTTAGTGGAAACTCATATTTTAAAAGAAGTTTTAGCACTTCCTTGTGGTTTTGAAATTTATAATTTATTAACTTTGTGGAACCCGCTTAGGGTATATCGCCCATATCCTAAAGAACCAAGTGGTTATAATATTTTAGTAGTTGGTTCAGGACCTTCTGGTTATTCTTTAGCTTATAATTTATTGCAAGAAGGGCATGGAGTAGTTGTTATTGATGCTCTTAAAATAGAGGCTTTAAAAATAGATATAACTCAAGCAGTTATAGATATTGATAATATTGTTGAAAATTTAGATAAAAGAGTAATTTCAGGATTTGGTGGGGTTTCAGAATATGGTATTACTACTCGATGGAATAAAAATTATTTAACTATTTTGCGTTTGATTTTAGAAAGAAATTCTAATTTTTATTTACAAGGTAGTATAAAGTTTGGGACATCTTTAACTATAGATAATGTTAAAGAATTGGGGTTTCATCATGTTGCGTTATGTGTAGGTGCAGGTAATCCTAATTTGTTAAGGCTTAATGATTTAAATGATAGTAACGAGAGTATTAAGAAAGATAGCCAGGTGGAGAATAATAAATATGATCTAATTAATAAAAGCATTAGCATTAGACAAAATAATTTTAATTTAAAAGATATTTTAAGTATTAAAGGAATTAAAACATCTTCAGAATTTTTAATGGTTTTACATCAAGGAGCTTTTAGAAAAGATTATATTCAAGCTATGCAAATTCAACTACCTTTTGTGGTAATAGGAGCAGGTTTAACAGCGGTAGATGTTGCAACAGAAGCGATGGTTTATTATAAGAGGCAAGTTGAAAAATTTGTAGATGTTTATAAAGAATTATTGCAAATTTATAGCTATGATGAAGTTATAAGAAATTTTACAGAACAAGATAAATTAGTTTTAGACGAATATTTACAATTTTATGAATTAATACAAAAAGCAAAACAAGATAAAAGTGTTAATTTAACTAAAGAAATTATTAAACGCGGTGGTATTAAAATTGTTTATTATAAGCAATTAGTTGATTCTAAGGCTTATAAAAATAATCATGAAGAATTAGAGTCGGCTCTGAAGCAAGGTATTGAGTTTGTAGAAAATATGCAATTGTATCAAATTTTAGTAGATGACGATAATAATTTAAAGGCTTTAGAATTTAAACATCAAGATGAAATTATAACTATGGCCGCAAAAACATTAGTATTAGCTTTAGGGACTAATCCTAATAAAATTTTTATGCAAGATATGCCAAAATTTTTTAATCAAAAAGACAATAAATTACAACCTCTACCAATATATAGCTTTAAGTATAAAGGCAAAACTACTTCATTGCATTTTAAAAAGCTAGATAATGGTATTTTTATGAGTATCCTAGGTGATTTACATAATGTTTTTAGTGGGAGTGTCGTTAAAGCTATAGCTAGTAGTTTGTATGGCTACAATAGTATTAATGCTAGTTTAGTGGAATTATCACAGAATAAAGTAATAAAAAAACAAAAATTTCAAGAGTTATTAGAAAAATTTCAAGAGTATTTTAAAGTAAAGTTGGTGGCTAAAAAAGTTATTAATAATGATAATAATAAAACAATTATAGAGTTAACTTTTAAGGGGGAAGCAATTTATAATAACTTTAAAGCTGGAATGTTTTATAAATTACAAAATTATGAACAATCTAGTGAATATATAAGTAGCCAGGATATAAATTCTCAAAAGGTTAGTTTAAAACAATCTATATTAAAGACAGAAAAAATTAAAGAAGAAAAAACTAATAAAAGTGTAAACTTTAAAAATGTAATGGAACCTTTGTTTTTAAGTGCTATTAAAGATGAAAGGGAAGGTAGCATTAAAATTGTAATTTTAAAAACAGGCGGAAGTAGCTCTATAGCTTATAATTTTGTTAATAATATTAATGAAAAAAAAATTGATAACTTAGTGTTAATGGGACCATTAGGCAGTGCTACAAAAATTTGTTATAATGCTAATCTTTTAATAATAGGGGGTGGTGTGGCTAACGTTGCAACTATGGCTGTATTATTAGAAGCTAAAGCTAAAGGTAATAAAATAGTTTATATTGCAGGTTATAAAAGTATTAATGATGTTTTGTACTTAAATTTATTAAAACAATATGCTGATAATATTTTTTTGTGTATAGAAGAAGATTTTAATATTAATAATCAAAATGTTAATGATAAAGATAGTATTGCTAAATTTAATAATACTAAAGAGAATAGTATAAAAGTTAATGATTTTATTAACTACGATTATAAAATCAATTATATTAAAGGTAGTGTAATCGACGGGATTAAGGCTTATTCCAAAATAACAAAAATAGAAGAGAAGACGGCAAGAAAAAATAAATTAGCTTTTAAATTAAATGATGTTGAGGAATCTTTCATAGCTGGTTCCTCAGTAATGATGTCAATAGTAAAAGATTATTTAATAGGTATTAATGTAAATAATAATGCTTATGCTAGTATTAACGCTACTATGCAGTGTGGAATTGGGGGAGTTTGTGGTGCATGTTTGCAGGTAAAAGAAGTAAATGGTGAAAAAGTATATTTTTATGCTTGTAAGCAACAAGATCAAAATATTAACTTTTTAAATTTTAATAATTTAATAGATAAGCTTAAGCAAAACTCTTTACAAGAAAAACTAATTAGTAAATGGCTTACTATGAAAAGATTATAATTAATAAAATTTGTAAATAATAAACATAATATAGTATTATTATAGAAGCTTATATTTTTGTAATGAAAAATATACCGTTTTATATAGATTAGTTAATTTAAAGTATTAAAAAATATATTTTTAAGTAATTTTAAAAGTTTGAATCTAGGTTAAATGGATTGTTTAGCTTTAGGAGTAGTTAGTTAAGTAGCATTATTAAATCAACAATATTATATAACCAGAGTATAGTATTGTTCATTGTATTAATAAAAGATATTATTAATAGAAAAGAACATAAGATTATTTAAATAGGATAAATATAAAGTAATGTTAAGAAATATTTTTAAAAAACTTACAAAAACACAAGATGATAATGAGTTAGATAAAACTAAAACCCATCTTAAAAGATTTGCAAAAAGTTTTATTTCACCTAATAAATATATGATTATAATTGCAATTATCTTCATGGTGGCTTTTTCAGCCTCTAATGCTGGGTTAGCTTATTTAATTAAACCGATTGTCAATAATGTTTTTTCAGTAAAGGATTTAGATTTAGTTTATAAAATATGTTTAGCATTAGCGGGAATTACCCTTGTGAAAAGTATATCTCAATATATCTATACAATGCTTTTAGGACAAGTGGCTGTAGAGGTAATAGCTTCAGCTCGTAAAAATTTATATAAAGCTTTTTTAAAGCAAGATATGAAATTTTATCATACAAATTCACCAGGCACGTTAGTGTCAGTTATGATGAATGACATTAATTCCATTAATACACTTGCTACAGAAATACCAATTAATTTAGGAAGAGATTTATTTACTTTTTTAGGATTGTTAGTAGTAATGTTTATCCAAGAACCTTTTTATGCCGGCATTATGTTTTTTTCAATATTTTTTATTGTAGGTCCAATTGTTTTAGTTGGTAGGAAAATCAAAGGCTATTTTGCTAAAAGCAATTCTGGGTTTGGAACGTTGACTACGCATTTAGAGCAATCTTTAAATGGAATTAAAGAAGTTAAGTCTTATAATATGGAAAATAAAGAAATTAAAAATACTAATTCTATTATTCAAGATTTAATAAAAGTGCAATTGAAAGTTAGAAGAGCTAGTGCAATTCTACCCTGTCTTATGGAATTTTTAGGGGGATTAACCATTGCAGTTATTTTAGCTTATGGTAGTTATAGAGTGATGCATAGTGGTGCGAATACGGGAAGTTTTTTTTCTTTTATTGCCGCATTATTAATTTCTTATCAACCTCTTAAAAGGTTAACTGAATTTACTACTAAAATTCAAATGGGAGTATTAGGAGTAAAAAGATATCACTCTTTTATTGATAGTGAACCAAATATTGTAGACAGTAAGAAAGCTAAGGAACTTAATAGTGATAGTGTAAAAATAGTATATAATAATGTTAGTTTTCAGTATGACTCTGGTAGAGATGTATTAAAAAATGTTAATTTTACTATTAATGAAGGTGAAAAAGTAGCTCTTGTAGGAAGATCAGGTGGTGGTAAAAGTACTATTATGAATTTGTTACCACGTTTTTATGATATTGATTCTGGTCAAATTACTATTAATGATGAAAATATAAAAGATTTTAAAATTAAATCGTTAAGGCAACATATTTCTTTTGTAAGCCAAGATGTTGTGATGTTTGATGGTACTGTTTATGAAAACATCTTATATGGTAGAGAGAATGCTACAAAAGAGGAAGTAATTGAAGCTTCAAAAAAAGCCTATTGTTTTGATTTTATAGAGGCAATGTCTGATCGTTTTGATACGCAAATTGGAGCTCGTGGTATGAAATTATCAGGCGGACAAAGACAGAGGATCTCAATTGCTCGTGCAATTTTAAAAAACGCTCCAATTTTATTATTAGATGAGGCTACCTCGGCACTAGACACAGAATCAGAGAAAGCAATCCAAAAAGCCTTAGAAATGTTAATGGTGAAAAAAACAACCTTAGTTATTGCGCATAGACTTTCAACTATTATTAATAGTGATAGAATTTTAGTAGTAGATAAAGGAGAAATTATAGAACAAGGATCTCATGAGGCGTTAATTAAACAAAACGGTTTTTATAAATATTTGTATGATTTACAATTTAAAAATCAAGATAAATAGTTATATATTTTATATGTTATTAAAAAAATAATAATATTTAAAATTATTTTATGCAATGGTTATTAGTGGAACAAATGATGAAGTATATGAAAAGATTTTATAGGAAATTTATTCTTAATAATGATGTCATATTTTATAGTTTTATTTTTATAGTATCCATATTTTCTTATATTTATATAAGAATAGTAATGTTTACTAGTAAAATAGAATATAATTTAGCCGTCGAAGAGCAAAAACTTAAAAATGGGACATATATCCTTGCTTTTTGGCATGGTAGGCTCCTAGCTCCATTTTTAGTAAGAAAATATTTTATTAAGTCTTATGTTTTAATTTCTTATAGCAAGGGTGCTTATTTAGTAAAGTTAGTTGCTAATTATTTTTATACCACAGTAATTAGAGGGTCTAAAAATAAAGGTGGTAGTGAGGGGTTAAGGGATACTATTAAAATTTTAAAACAATCTCAAACTGTATTTGCAATTGCTCCCGATGGATCAATTGGACCTTTACTTAGGTGTAGTGCAGGAGTTCCTACAATGTCATTATTATCAAAGAGGGAAATTTTACCTTTGAATTTTAGTGCGAAAAGGAATATTTTTTTAAAAAGTTGGGATAAATTCTGTATTCCATTACCATTTAATAAAATTGAAATTTTTTTAGAACCTCCATTAAGTCCACTAGATGAAAAGGGTAAGAAAAAAGATATAGAGAATTATAGGCAAGAAATTGAAATTGCACTACAAAATTTAATGTGGAAAATGGATGAAAAACAAGGTATTAATAAAATTATGCCAGCAAATAAAGATAAAAAAGGTAAAGATTTAAAAGTTAAAATCAAAGATCAAAACATAGATAAAATACATAGTATAAAATTGTAAAATATAATAAATGATATTATATTAAAGAGTGTCTTATTGTTATAATCTGGAGTTTATATACTTGTATAATTTTTTTTTATTGATTTATAATTTTATAATTACTAGTTTTAAAATAATTATTAGTATTATTTTAATTTTTATAAAAAAGAATGATGCTTGGTATGAAAGACTAAAAGTTATAAAAAAAACAAAAAATAATGAAATTATATGGGTTCATGCAGCTAGTGTTGGTGAGGTTTTATCTGTAAAGAAGTTGATTTTAGAATTGCATAAATTATATCCAAGTTTTGAATTTATAATTACAAGTCATACCTCGACTTCCAAATTAATTATAGAAAAAATGGCTTTGAATTTTGTGCATCATCATTTTCTACCTCTAGATTGCAATGCATTGGTAAAGCAATTTTTAAATAATTATAAGCCAAAACTTATTTTATGGCTAGAGCAAGATTTTTTACCTTGCTATCTTAATAAAATTAGACAATCAAAAATACCATTATTATTACTTAATGCAAGAATATCTTCTAATTCTAGCAAAGGATGGCAAAAATTTAAGAATATTAGTAATAAAATTCTTAGTAATTTTACAGAAATTTTTGCAATGTCTAAAGTAGATGCAGCTCGATTGCAAAATCTTACAAAAAATAAAATTCGATATATTGGTAATTTAAAAATAACTAACTTGGATATTGTTAATAAAGATAAAATTCTACAAGATAAAATTTATCAAAAATTACAAGATTTTTATAAAGATAGAAGCGTTTTTTTAGCTTTAAGTACGCATGATGATGAAGAAAGTTTAATTTCGATTATGCATTATCATTTAAAAACAAAAATAAAAGATTTGCTCACTATAATTATTCCAAGGCATATAGTGAGATGCGATGATATTATTAATCATATTAGTAATGACAATAATAGGAATGATAACTTTATTAATAACAAAATAGCAATTTTAAAATATTCACAGCTACAGGAGTTTTTGAAGGAAGATAAATCAAGTAGGCAGCAATTAGATCAAGATACACGCGATAATAAAAAGCAGAAATTACAAACTAATATGCAATCAAATAATAAATGTAATAATCAAATAGATAATGAACAAAATAATGATATTTTAATAGTAGATGGTATAGGTATGGTAGATATTTTTTGTATGCTAGCAAAAGTAATTTTTGTAGGTAAGTCTTTAAGTAGCAAACATAAAGGTGGCCATAATATGTTAGAGCCGTTAGCATTAAATAAAGCTGTAATAGTTGGGGAAAATATTAATGCCTTCGCAGAAATTGTTGATATATGTTTGCAAAAAGAAGCTTTAATTAAGGTTAATAATTTTGAAAGTTTAGAAAAAACAGTATTATATTTATTTAATAATGATTATGAGAGAATAAAATTAGAAGAAAATAGTAATTTTGTTTATCAAAATGCTAAAATTATTCTTGAAAATTATATTAATGTTATAAAAAATTATTTATAATATAATTTTATTAGAATATAAAAAATATAAGATAAAATATAACATTATACTTTATTAACATTTACTTATTATTCTAATTAAAATTAGTAGAATTAATTTAAAAAAATTAATTGGTATTATTTATTATACGTTAATATAAATATTATTTAAAAAAATAGGAGTTAGAAGAGGTTTTAGTGGCTATCCACAAATTTTGGCAACATAAATGTTTTTATAATTATATGTTATATCCTCTATCGGTTTTATGGCAAATAGCTACTTGGTTTAGAGGGAAGCAACCGGCTTATAAAAGTTCTAAATTTGTAATTTGTTTAGGAAATATTAATTTAGGTGGTTCTGGTAAAACACCAACTTCTATTGCTTTGGGTTTAGAGTTAAAAAAGAGAGGGTATAAAGTAGCCTTTTTAAACAAAGGTTATAAAGGTAGTTTAAAAACAGCAAAATTTGTAGAGAAGAATGATGATGCTAAATTAGTGGGCGATGAAGCTTTACTATTAAATCAGTATTTACCAACTATGGTTAGTAAAAAGCTAAAAAAAGGCTTGAAAAAATTAGAAAGTAGTGATTTTGAGATAATAATCATAGATGATGGAATGCAAAATCCCACAATCTATAAGGATTATACTATTTTAGTAGTTAATGGTAGTTATGGTTTTGGTAATGGTTTATTGTTTCCAATGGGAGCTTTAAGAGAGAGTATTAGTAGTGGAGTAGGTAAAGCGCAAGCAATGGTTATTTTAGAGGAAGATAATCATAGTTTAGAAAATTTAGCAAAAAAAAATAATTTAACTATAGCAAAAGGTTATTATAAAGCCTTGTTTTATAAAGATTTAGAAGATAAAAATTACTATGCTTTTTGTGGTATAGGCATGCCAGAAAAGTTTGAGAAAACATTGCAAAATAGTGGTTTGGGAGTTGTAAAATTTAAAGCATTTCCTGATCATTATAACTACAGAGATTATGAGGTTAAGAGCTTAATAAATGAAGCTAAAAAAGAAAGTTTACAATTAATTACAACTATGAAAGATTATGTAAAAATAAAAAGTGAATATCGCTATAATATAATTGCTTTTGAAATTGAAGCAAAATTATGGCAAAACGAAGAATTATATCAACATTTATTACAGGTGTTTGAGGATAGTCGTGGTAAAAAACAATGAAATTATTAAAAAATTTAAGAGAATATTAAAAAATATTTTTAATTTTTTATTAACAATACTTGCCTTTGGAATTTATTATATTATTAAATACTTAATGCCTTTTCAAGTAGCTAGTATGCTTGGCGGCTTCTTAGGGAAAACTTTAGTTTATTATTTCCCGTTTCAAAGAAGAATGGAAGTTTTAAAAAATATAAAATTGTGTTTTCCTGATAAAACAAAAAAAGAATGGTTAAAAATATATAAAGAAAGTTGTGGTAATTTTGTAAAAGTAGTTTTTGAAATGTCAAAAATGGAAGGTTTAATTAATACTACCAATGCTATAAAATATGTTGATAAAAATAATATTTTGCCAACAATAGGCAAAACTAAACATTTATTTATTTTTTCACATCAAGCCAATTGGTTTTTAAGTTTTGCGCCTACAGTCTTTAATGATAATGCTTATATGATTTATAAAAAACCAAATAATTCCCCAATTGATATTTTAATTCGTAAAGCAATGGTAGATAATAATAATAAAAAATACAAACATCATACTATTAGTTTAAGTAGAGAAAAAGTTTTATTTTTAAGACAAAAATTAAAAAAAGATAATATATCGATATCTATGCTTATAGATCAAAGAATTAAGGAAGGATTAGATGATGTCACTTTTTTTGGTAGGAATGCGGTCACATCGCATTTTATGCCAATTCTTTCAATAAAATGTTATGTACCGTTAACTCCAATTAAAGTAATAAGGAATTCATTTTGGAAAAAACCATATTTCACTTTTATAATAGAAGATAATTTACAAATAAATATGGTAGAAGATGAGAAAGAAAATATTCGCTTATTAACTCAAGCTATGAATGACAAAGTTGAAGAATGGGTAAAAAGCCAACCAGAGCAGTGGTTTTGGTTACATAGACGATGGTAGTTTTAAACCACTATTATTTTAGATATAAGTTGATACATAAATAATATAAATAAAAGAAAGACTAAAGAAGAAATTTAGTCTTTAAAAGAATTAGATGTTTAGAGAAAAATTAGCATGACAAATATTATTAAAATTTTACCACCAAATTTAATTAATCAAATTGCTGCAGGAGAGGTAATAGAGCGTCCTGCTGCTATTGTTAAAGAATTAGTGGAAAATGCTATAGATGCTGGGGCTAATAATATTAAAGTTATCCTTTATAATGGCGGTAAAAGCTCTATTTCCGTAGAAGATAACGGGGTGGGTATAAGCAAAGAAGACTTAAAATTATGTTTGTTTGCTCATACTACTTCAAAGCTACCAACTGAGAATTTATTTGAAATTAATACTTTAGGTTTTAGAGGGGAGGCTTTGGCTTCAATAGCTTCAATCAGTAAAATTACTGTAGCTTCAAAATATTATGATAGTGATGATGCTTATGAAATATCGGCAGCCAATAGTGTGATTGATGAAATTAAACCTAGTAATGTGCAAAGAGGTACAATTATTAAAGTTAGAGATATCTTTTTTTCAATTCCAGCAAGATTAAAATTTTTAAGAAATGATAGTACCGAAGCGACTAATTGCTTTGGTGTAATTAAGCGTTTAGCAATTAGTAATCCTAGAGTAAGCTTTAAAGTAGAGCATAATGGTAAAGTGGTTATAGATTATGAAGTTCTAGACTTTAATTCTACAAGTGAAAGTCAGTATGATTATATGCTTAATGAATTTGGATTTAACACTAGTAGGGTAGCAAGTAAAACAAGTAATGTAGAAGATGCACATCATAACCTGAAGCAACTAGTTGTAAATGAATCCCAAAACACTAGTAGTGAAACTAAAGTAGATGTATTTAATAAAGTTAGATCAATTAGTTATAAATTCTTGATAGCTCATAGAATACAGCAAATTTTTGGTAAAGATTTTCTTAAGAATTCTATTTATGTAGAAGAGAATAATCCAGTTATAAATATTAAAGGTTTCCTAGCTATTCCAACTTATAGCCAAAATCATAGTAATAATCAATTTATAATCCTTAATGATAGAAGTTTAAAAGATAAAAATTTATCTTATTTAATTAAGTTAGGATATGGAGATAGTTTGGTTAAAGGTAGGCAGCCTTGTTATGTTTTATTTATTAATATTGATAATAGAGAAGTTGATGTTAATGTTAATCCTACTAAAAGTGAAGTTAGATTTAAGGATATTAATTTAGTTAAGCATGTTTTATTAAATCTTATAAAAAATAATATTTTAATTAAAAATATTCAAAATAATGATAGTAATATTGCGAAACAATTGCTTAATAAGTCTTATGATAAAACTTGGCAAGAATTAAATTCAGCTTTTGCTGGTAAAAACGCTAATCAATTAAAATTAAGTTCCCATAATCCTAATTATCAAAATAGAAACTCTCAAATCTCATATTCCAATAAAATAGAGTTTCAAGATAAGACGCTTGTTAATAAGAATAGTAATTTATCAAGGGTAGAGATGCAAAATTATCATCAAGCTATGATTAATGAAAATAATCAAACTACAGTTATGCAGGATCAAGAGGCAAAAAATCAATATAGTTATAATTATTGTGAACAAAATTGTTATCAACAAAATGCTATCTCAAAAGATGAAAGGCAAAATGATAGCCATTTTATAGTCGCAGAAAGTAATCATAAACTGGGGAAAAATCACCAAGAAGAAGAACTTCAAATTAATAATAGCCTAAGTAACTATAATAAATTTGATGATAGTCAAGGCAATAATAACCAAAATTGTGATAAATTTTTTTTACTAGAGAACGAAGAGGCTTTTATAAATTCTAAAGCTAATGTTATTGCGGTTGATAATATTATAAACAATGCAATTAATATTAAAGATTTTGTAGACTCTAATAACATTACTACAGTTGAAGATGAAATTATAAAGGATTATCCTTTAGGTTTTGCCAGGGCTCAGTTCCATAAAAATTGGATTATAGCGCAAAATAGTGAAGGTTTAGTTATTATAGATCAACATGCCGCACATGAGAGAATAACTCATGAGAATTTAAAATCGCAATTTTATAGTCAAGAAATTTTAAAACAAATGTTGTTAATTCCAGAAATTTTAAAAGTGAGTGTAGAAGAGTTATCTGTGGCAAAAGCTTATAAAAATGAAATTAATTCTTTGGGCATAGTTTTTGAAATTACAGACGAAAATACCATAGCAATTAATGAAATTCCAGCTATTATTGCAGAAAGCAATATTATAAAATTAATGCAAGAGTTAATGGAAGACTTAATTGCGTTGGATAATATTGAGAATTTTCATAAAGAAATTAACTCTATTTTAGCAAGAATAGCTTGTCATGGTAGTATTAGATCTGGTAAAATATTAAGCATTAATGAAATGAATAGTTTATTAAGAACTATGGAAAAAACTAAATCTTATGCCCAATGTAGTCATGGACGTCCGACTTTTATTAAAATATCATTAAAAGATTTAGAAAGCTTATTTGGTAGATAGTTTTTTAAAATAAAGTATTTTTATGAAAGTTTATTAGTTATGATTAAATTATATTCATTAATAGGGAAAGTATATTTAAAGTGAATAAAATTATTAATACTGTGCTAAATAGTATGATGGATTAAATATAGATGTTTTATTTGAAGTTTATGTTAATAATGCAGAAGTAATAAAAGTGGTATTAAAACATTTACAAGATTATCTCAAAATACTTAGGTATTTTTGTAAATGTTATATACTAAAATTATGAATATTTAAAATGATTATTAGATAACTTGTTATTAGATATTAATAGATATTTTAGACTCCTATCCTTATAATTTTACTAAATGATCTTAACCCTGGTATAAGATTATAAATGAATCTATATTATTTTTATAAAGTAGAAATTAATTAGTATTTACTTGTGTTTTATCTATTATAAAAATATATTTTATTAATTATATTTTTATTAATTAATAGAGCTTGTGTTTTTACAAAATTAAGACTATCTATATATTATAGAAAAATTTATTAATTTATAATTTATTAAGATATAAGTTATGGTTGTAGCATTATAAAATACTTATTAATTTTATAAATAAGTGTTAAAAATGCATTAGGTTTTAAAATATAAATTGATAAAAATTTGGTATTTTATAAGTAACTATCTATTTTTTATTAAAAAATAAATAATTTATGCTACAATTAATATCATATAATGCAATTATTTTAACCAAATAACAAATTGAGGGAAAAATGAATCGTTTTGATCAAGTGGAGACTACATCTTTAGAGTTTTCTGAAGGGCTTAGAAGTTATATGTTAAGGGTGTATAATTACATGGGGTTAGGGTTATTATTAACCGCATCTATGGCATATCTTACTGCAAGTTCTCCTGAAATGTTAAATTTAGTGTTCAATACCCCGTTAAAGTGGGTTGTTATGTTTGCACCACTTGCTTTTATTTTGGTATTAAGTTTTGGGGTTAATAAACTCTCTGCAGGACAAGCTCAACTTTTATTTTGGATATTTGCAGCAGTTATGGGAATATCTTTATCTTCAATTCTTATTATTTATACAGGAGCTTCTGTTGCTAGAGTCTTTTTAATTACAGCTGCTACTTTTTTAACTATGAGTATTTATGGGTATACTACTAAAGCTGATTTATCTAAATTTGGTGCTATTTTATTTATGGGGTTAATTGGTATTATTATTGCCTCAATTGTAAATATTTTCTTAAAAAGTACCGGGATGGAATTTTTTATTTCAATTTTAGGTGTAATAATATTTACTGGACTTACAGCTTGGGATACTCAAAAAATTAAAAGTAATTATGAGGAAAGCTATGATGCTGTTACTTTAAAGAAGACAGCGGTTTTAGGTGCTTTAGCTCTTTATTTAGACTTTATTAATTTATTCTTAATGTTAATTAGATTAATTGGTGACAGAAGATAATTTTATTAAAGTATTAAATATGAGAAAATTGTAAAAAAAGAGTCTAGTAATTAGGCTCTTTTTTTGTTATATTGATGTTTATGAATAAATATAAAATTAGTATAGAATATCAAGGGACTACTTTTGCTGGTTGGCAAAAGCAACAAGGTCAATTAACTATTCAAGGAGTAATTGAAGAGGCTATTTATAAATTTTCTAATGAAATGGTAGACCTTAAGGGGGCAGGGCGAACAGATGCCAAAGTCCATGCCTTAGGGCAAATAGCTCATTTTGAGACAACTAAAGATTTGGAAACTAAAGCTATTAAAGGTGCGCTTAATTATTATTTAAGAAAATACCCGATAGTGGTTTATGATGTTAAGAAATTAGAGTCAAATTCTGATTTCCATGCAAGGTTTTCAGCTAAGAAGCGTAGTTATATTTATAAAATTTTACAGCGTGATTATCCTCCAAGTTTTGATAAAGATTTGGTGTGGTGGGTCTCTACAGTATTAAATGTAGAATTAATGAATAAAGCTGCTAATTTATTGATAGGAAAGCATGATTTTAGTAGTTTTAGAGCTAGCGGCTGTCAAGCTAATTCTCCGATTAAAACTTTAGATAAAGCTTATTTTATAATTGAAGGACAATATTTAATTTTTTATATTGAAGCTAAATCTTTTTTATATCATCAAGTAAGAAATATTGTTGGTAGTTTATATGAAGTTGGTAGAGGTTATTTTTCTATAGAGCAGTTTCAAGTGGCTTTTAAAGCTTGTGATAGAACTAAAGCTGGAGTCATGGCTCCTGCAGAGGGGTTGTATTTTTATAAAGTAGAATATTAATTAGCATATTAATTTTTATACTTTTTGCTGTGATTATTTATTTTACTTTAATCTAGAAATTCTTTTAAAAATAGGTTTTGAAAATCAAGATAGTATAAGTTAATAATTTTTTAGAGTAATTCATATTGAATAATTTTAATCTTTAATTAGAAAATTATTTTTGTAACTCTAGAGCTTCATTTACTAATTTATTAGAAGCTTCGTTTACTGTAGTTTGCAATTGTGTTAAAAAATCTTTTTCACTTAAACCTTTAGGCATAGCTGGTAAAAATTCTATAATAATTTTAGCTGGTTTAATAGATTTAGATTTTTTTGGTAAAACAACTCCTGAATTTAAAGCTACAGGAATTATAGGGTTATTAATATTGCTATAAATTTTAGCAATTCCTTTTTTAAATTTTCTTTCTTCTAAAGGTGCAACTCTGGTGCCCTCTGGAAAGAGTATAATTGAGTAGTTTTCTTTAAGGTATTCCTGAGCTTGTTTTACCACAGAATTAGCGATTTCACCGCCTTTTGCTCGGTCAATTTCGATACCACCAAATTTTTTAGATAATTTCCCCCATAATGGTACACTTTTAATTTCTTTTTTAAAAGCATAAACGCTATTAATTTTAAAAACATTAAAGAAAAAACTACTTTCAATTGCAGATTGATGTTTAGAAGCAAATATACAAGCTTCATTTGGAATATTCTCTAACCCTCGATATTCTATTTTTATATTCATAATTTTGAAAATGATAAAGCGAATTATAGAAAAACCATAAGTCAATGTTTTTACTATGTAAATTCTATCTTTAAAAAATGTTGCAATATAAGCACTTAAGGTTAATATGATTAAAGCAATAAACAAAAAAACCATGCATAAAAAACTTTTCAATTTTATCATCATTATTAGTAAGTTGGTTGGTTAAATTATAGTAAGATTAATAAATTAATACTTACATTAAATTCTTTTTAAAAGTTTTGTTAATTATATTGTTAACAAAAAGCATTGCCAAAATCATACTGATTAATGGCAATATTATTATATTAAATAAAATAAAATAAAAATAAAGCATAAAAGGAATATTTATTAAGCTAGTATTTAAAAATACTATAATAAATAAAGTAGTAAAAAAAATTAAAAGGGTAGAGATTAAGCAGGATTTTAGTGAAGTTATAAAAACCCATTTGGCAAATTCTAGTACTAAAGTTTTTTTATAAACACCAAGAAAAATTAAAGTTTCTATAGTAACTTTATGAGAGAATAAAATAGCATAGACCATTAAAAATATAATTGAAGATAATACTATCAAAGCTATTATTGGAATTATAAAAGTAAAATATTTTACAGCACTAATTGGGCCTACTAATCTTTGTACTAATTCTTTTTCAGAATCTACAAATACATTATTAACTTTTTGTGAGAGGTTAAGCCTTAGGGTATTAATTTGTTCTTCGTTTTTCTCATAAAGGTCTACATTGATAATAATTGGTAGAATTCCTATAATATTATTATCTTTAAAACTACTGTTAAAATTTTGAATAATGCCAACTACCTCTTCTTCTGTTACTCTATAATAAGATTTAATATAAGGTTGATTTTTTAGATATTCTTCAATAATACTGTATTTTTGCTCGGTTTTATCAATAGTATTTTCAGGATATACTTCTATAATTAAATTGCTAGAAGAGGCATATTTTACAGGATTAATTACTTTTTCTAAAATTGTAGAGCCTAAAATAGATAAAATTCCAAGCCAAGTTATAGCTGTAAAGGTAGTTATAAATAAAATATTCCAAAATTTTAACTGTTGGAAGTTAAAAAGGTTTTTATTATTAAAACAAAAATAGCGATCTTTAATTTTATTAATTAATAATTTGTAGTAGTTCATAATTTGAATATTTCATTTATATTTTTACTATTAAATAGTAATTATTAATTGTTTTAAATTATAGTATATATTTTTTATTCTATTACCTAATTATTTATTTTTTTGTTCATTATTTATAGTTTTACTTCATTTAGTTTCTTCTTTTATGATTTCTAATTTATGATTTTCTATTAAAGCAATACTATGAGGGGTATTTCTTAATAGTTCAATATTATGGGTTGAAAATACTATACTAACACCTCTTTTATTTAACTCTTCGAGTAATGATAAAATTTTCATAGACATATTTTCATCAATACTTCCAGTAGGTTCATCGGCCAATATAATTAAAGGATTATTAATTACAGCACGAGCGATAGCTATTTTTTGTTGCTGACCACCTGATAGTTGCATTGGGAAGCTATTTTTATAATTTTCCATTTCTATCCATTCTAACATTTGATTAACTCTAGTTTCAATTTCTTCTTTAGAAAAATTAAGAATCTTTAGGGGTAAAGCGATATTATCAAATATTGAAATATGATTAATAAGCCTAAAATCTTGGAAAATAACGCCAATTTTCCTTCTAATTTGAGATAAAATTTTGTGATTAATTTTATGAACGTCTAATCCAAATACTTGTAAAAAGCCTCGGCTTGGAATTAAGCCAATATGAATTAAGTTAAGTAAGCTAGTTTTACCAGCTCCACTTTCTCCAGTTAAAAACACAAAATCACCTTCATAAAGTGTGAAGTTTATGTCTCTAAGAGCTTCTTGGTTATGAGAGTATCTTAACCCAACATTATCAAAATTAACTAAAATATTTTGATTATTTTTCAATCTTACCTCAAGCATTTGATATTTAAAACTTTATTTATTATTTTTATATAATATACTATAATTATTGCTAATATACTATACTCATTAATTTTTAGTATTAATCATTACTAATAGTATATTTTTAGAATTAGGAATTGTATTAATATGTCTAAAGAAATTGTTTGTCCTAATTGTGGCTTTTCACAAAAACAATATACCACTAATATAGAAAATCAACTAATTACGTGTTTAAAGTGCAATTATCGTTGGATTAATATTAAAGATTCAAAAATTAAAGAATCTAGTATTAAGGTGGTTATGGATTCTGTTAATCATTATAAGCATGCTATTAATAATTTAGATAATAAAAAAGATAGTTTCCCTTTTTATGTTTTAAATAACAAATATGTGGATAAAGTTGTTCCAAAACGAAATAACAGCAATAAAAATTATAAAGCGGCTATTAGTAATACTAATAATTCTATTTTTACCGATTATAATACTAGAGGAACAATTAATACAGATTATCCGCGTATTAATCATAATGTAGCCGGTGATAATAAATACGCTAAAGTTCAACGAGATGTTCTAGGTAGTGCTAATTATGCAAGAATTAGTCGTGATTCTTTAGTAAAAAAAACGTCAGAAACCCTTAATAATCATGTATTAGTTAATCAAGATTATGCAAAAAGTAATCGTGAAATTGTAGATAATAGTAATTATGTTAAAGTTAATTATAATCAAGGTAGTAATAGTTATAATGTAAAAGGTGATAATAATTATGCAAGAGTAAATCAAAATGTTAGCGGTACTAGTAATTATTATCAGGTAGATAATGAAGAAAAAATCAACAAAGATTACGCAAAAAGTAATCATGAGACTAAATCAAATCAAAATTATGTAAAATCATCATATGATGCTGTAATTAACAAAAATTATGCAACCGTACAAAGAAAAAAAGTTAAAAATAATGTAAGCTCAAGTAGTGGTGCAGATATTGTTGTAAATGAAACATCTAGTATGGCTAGTAAATCGGTTAAAGAAAATAAATCTAGAGATGATGTTAAAATTAATAGTCAAATTAATTATCAAAAATTAATAAATAAAGCAGAAAATTTAGAAAATAATGAAAGAGTTATACAGCATTCTATAGAAACTAAATCTAATAGTTTAAGAACTAATGTAAATAGTGATAATAATAAGATTGCTGTAAAAAGTAAAGAAAGTTTAGTTGATAAATATAATAAAATAAGACATAAATTAAACAATCAAGATAATTTAGATGAGACTTATGAACAAATTTTACCTAACAATAGGAGTTTGCCAACTAAGTCTTCTAATTTAGAGCATTTACAACCTAATGTTTTAGAAACTGAACATTTGTCAAATGGACAGTTAAGAAATGAAAGCTTACAAAATAAATACTTACAGAGTAATTTGCAAAAAGCTACTAAAAATAAAGAAATTGTTGATGATGAAGAAAATTTGTCAAAAAAATTTAGTTACAACATCTCTAAAATTGATAAAATTAAAGATAGTATAAAAAAAGAGTTAGAAGAATTCGACCAATCCAATGAAGACTTTGATGATGAGTATTTAGAGAAATTTAATTTTGCTAATGTTTATAAAAAAATATCTGCTAAAGTTCAATTTGAAAGCAAACAAGAAACTCTATCAGAAATTGATAAGTTAAGAACAGTATTGCAGAAGAATCTTAATACAGAAGAAGCTGTAAGTAATAAAATTAGTACTGATAATAATAAAAAAAATAAACCTTTATTGGATAACATTAAATTAAAGGTAAGACCAGAAGAAAATAAATTGCAAAATATGTTTTCAACAGTAGATGGTAAAATGTTAGCACCAGAATCTTTTTATGTTCAAAATAATATGGCTAATGATTTTATTAAAGAAAACACTAATAATAAATCGTTAAATAATTTAGAATCTAAAAATGGTAAAGATGGTCAAGAAAATAATCTAGTAAAATTAAGTCATTCTTATAAAGAAGTTTTTAAAGAAATGAAACAAAGAACCGTTAGTTTATATAAAAAACAAGGTAAGTTCAAGTTTTTTGCTTATGTTTTTGTAATTCTAATAGTGATTTATTTTATTAATTCACCATTATTTAATTCTAAAAATAATGTAGAAGATGTTTTTGTTAATAATTCTAGTATTAAAGCAATTCCTACTATTGATGATCTGCAATCAAACGCTTTAGTACCAAGCTCTAATAGTGATTTTCAAGGTTTGGTTCTAGGTGATAATGCTTCTAGTCATAATCAATCAAAGGGGAAAAGCATAGTTACAGTAAGAGAAGATGGTAGTAAACAAATAGTACAAATGGATATGGATAACCTGCTAAAGGAGACACAACAAGATCCTACAAAAAGTAAAGGGGAATTTTTATCTAATAAAGAGGTTGATAATAAAGCCAATTATCTATCAACTATTAAAGGTTATTTTAATGAGGTGTTTTTGGCTACAAAAAACAAAACTTATAATATTTTTAATGATTTAAAAATTATTAACATTAAATCAGGTTGGGCTAGAAGCACAATTGATAGAAGTTTTGAGATAGTTATAACGGTGCAAAACAGCAATAAAAATATGCTATATGTTTTAAATGATCTAGAAGTTGTACTAGTTAATAAAAATGGTAATGTTTTAGAAAAAAGATTAATATCTCCAGAACAAATTATTGACAATATGGAAAATGTTGTTTTAAAAATTAAGATAGGAGATGTTAATTCAAAAACATCCCAAGCCTATGCTTTCATTAAGGAAATAACTCCTATATTAAGATAATTATATTCTATAAATAATTAATAAGCATTTTAATATTAAAAAATAATATGGCTATATTAATTATCAGTTATTAATATTAACTAAAAGTGTTAATAATTTTAACTTTACTAATAAAATTAAGACTTTCAGTGTTAGAATTATTAATGAAAATTGTTTATTATTTATTATCGTTGGGGTAAGTGCGGGGGTAGTTTTTATTATGATTAACATTAGGAGTCATAGTTCCGCATGAAGTTAAAGTAAAAGCTAGTAAAATTAATAGTGATATTTTTTTCATAATAAATTCTCATTAATTAGTGATAAAGTTACTTATTCAGTATTATTAATATATAAGTTACTATAATTTTAACGTGAATAAAACTTTATTTTTTAATAAATACTTGACTAAATAAATTCCAATATAAAACTTTAACAATAAATAATCTTGATTTAGTATACTTTAAATAAGGCCCCCCTAAATAGCTAAAAAGTAGATAACTAAGTATTATATTACTGGCAATCTATATTAATTAAGATATTCTAAGTTATAAAATAGCTTTTTACTAATTTTAACCTATAGCTTTACGCCAAACAGACTCTGGTAGTAAATATAAATTTGCTTCTCTTGTTGCTCCTTCTGTAACAATATATTCGATTCCTGCGGCCATTGTGGCTAAAGTAACGTCAAAAGCATTAATACTATCTCCGTATCCTGCTGCTAAATTTACCATGGCTCCATTGGCTAATACAAAAATTTGTTTATTATTATTTTTTTTAGTACTATAACAATCTACAAAAGGCATTGCTAAGCTATGGCTATAATTATGTTGTAGAAATGCTATATCAATTTCTTCAGCCACATGTCCTACGTTTAATAAAAACACACCATTTTTCATATTTTCAATATGTTTTGCACAAAGTACATTTTTGGCTCCAGTGGCAGTAATAATAACATCGGCTTCAGTAACAGCTTTTTCTAAATCCACTACTCTAAGCCCATTATATTTTGCTTGAATGATTTGCGCGGGGTCTAATTTCGCTATAAGAACCTCACCCCCATAGGCCTTAGCCGCGGCTGCTACTCCTTGTCCAACTAAGCCGTAACCAATTACTAAAACAGTTTTTTCATGCATTGTTAATTTTGTAGTATTAAAAAATGTATGACAAGCAGTTAACCCCACCATATGTCTATTATGTAACCCTTCTTTTACAGGAATATCATCCCAGTTAAAAATCGGATATTGTGGTTTTAGACCATTTAAGTTATTAATGCCAGAACCTGTACCCTCAATCCCAGCTTTAATATTAACTTTAATTTGATTGTTTGGATTATGAATTAATGAGGTAAGAGATGCTCCCATTTCACACAAATAATTTGGTTGCCACTCTAAAGCCTTGTGTAAAGATTCTTTCCAAGCTGTATTTTCCATATTATGCCAAGCATTAGCTATAGCCCCACAGCTTTCTAAATATTGTATAACTTTATTTTGAACGGTAGCCGTGTTACAGGTAGTTAGATGGACTTGCGCTCCTTTATTTAAAAGAGCTTCTACAAAAGGCGCTATTTTAATATCTAAATGCATATTAAAAGCTATCTTTATACCTTCTAAATTTGGCAAATTATTTATGATTTTTTTAGTTCTATTACTGTTAGATAATATCCAATCTATTTCTTGTTTAAAATTTATCATTGTTGTCTTTTAAATGTGTTATACTTATTAAAATCATCTTTTTATATTGAATAAGATCGTACATAATAAATTATATTAACAATTTAAATTAAATAAGCAAGTTCTATTAATTATCAACTACATTTTATACAAATTTTTATTGCTTATATTAAATATTTCAGTACTTAAATGTTTAAGAATCTTTATAACAATAATTAAATTAGAGAACAAATATTATGATAATCAATGCAAAAGCTAAGCTTGAACAATTAAGACATAAATTTAAAACTTACAATACTAATGGTTTTATTTTTACCACAACTGATGAATATATTAATGAATATGTTCCAAATTATGCTAAAAGAATTGAATATTTAACTAATTTTACAGGTTCATTGGCTTTAGTAATTGTTTTAGAAGAAAAGGCTGCTATTTTTATAGATGGTAGATATACTCTACAAGCGCAACAACAAGTTGATAATAAATTATATGATATTTTACCATATAACTTAAATAGTATTAATGGTTGGTTGCAAAAAAATGCAGTTGGGTTGAGTATTGCAATTAATATTAAAGTAGTATCTTGTAAAGAATTAAATTTATATGAAAATATTTTTAAGCAACATAATATTACGCCTAAATATATTGTGAATCATATTGTTGATGAAATTTGGAATGAGCAACCAGTGCTACCTAATAATTTAGTAATAGATTATCCTATTTCCTATAGTGGGGTAGATTATAAAACAAAATTACAATTTCTGGTTAATCATTTAAGGCAAAAGGATTTAGATTATACTTTAGTTACGGCTTTAGATAGCATTGCTTGGCTTTTAAATATTAGAGGTGGTGATGTTTATGGTTCACCTCTTGCTTTAGCACAATGTTTAGTTAGTGCACAGGGCACTTGTAGTTTATTTTTAGTAAGTGATAATTTGGAGACAGAGGTCTTACAAAAAGACATCCACATTTTCTCTAGTTGTGAATTAGAAACTCATCTCAATTCTATAGATAAAGCTGGTAAGGTAATTAGTATTACTCAAAATTGTCCAGCCTATTTTATGATGCTATTAAAACAGCAAGGGTTTACATTTAAAGTAGAGGACGATTTTTGTTATCAACAAAAAGCTATTAAGAATGAAGTTGAGATAAAAAGTATGGTTAATGCTCATATTAAAGATGGGGTGGCTCTAACTAAACTGTGTTATCATTTAGATAATAATGTGGGTAAAATATCTTATAATGAAAGTAGCATCGATGACAAATTAGAGGAATATAGAAAACAAGTTGATGTTAGTATTTTTAAAACAGATTCTTATAAAGGTTGTAGCTTCCCAAGTATTGTTGGAGTGGATGGTAATGGTGCTATTGTGCATTATAGAGCAAATAAAGCTACAGCTAAAGTGCTTACATCACAATCTTATTTATTATTAGATTGCGGTGCGCAATACATAGATGGTACGACTGATATTACCAGAACGGTTAGTTTTAGCAAACAAGATAATAATTTTAAAAAGCATTTTACTTTAGTTTTAAAAGGACATATAGCGTTAGCTAAAGCTAAAATTAAAAAAGGTACAAAAGGTGGTAATTTAGATATTTTAGCTCGTCAATTTTTATGGCAAGAAGGTTTAGATTATTTACATGGTACAGGTCATGGAGTTGGTTGTTTTTTAAATGTACATGAGGGACCTATTTCTATTTCTAGCTTAAATGATACTGTTTTACAAGCAGGTATGATTTTATCTAATGAACCAGGATATTATTTAGAAAATAATTATGGTATTAGACTAGAAAATTTATATGTAGTGAAAAATGTAGATGTAGAATCTTTTAATGGTAGCGAAGATTATTTAAGTTTGGAAAGCTTAACCATGGTACCTTTTGATATGAAAAATGTAATAGTAACTATGTTAGATGATCAAGAAATTGTTTGGTTAAATAATTATCATAATAGTGTGTTTGAAAAGTTAAAATCCTACTTAACTGATGATGAAAAACAATGGCTTAAAAACTATGTTGCTATAAGATAAAGCAATTTTAAAAGGTATTTCTATAATTTATTAATAATTTTATTTATTAACTTATTATAGAATATAAATATTAATTATAATTTTCGATAATTTATAAGTTTAAAAGTTAGTAAAATATTGAAAATTATAAAATTATTATACATAATAAAAGTAATTAAACCTTTACAAATTTATTGTAACTTCTTAAAAATCGAACAAATAAGGGACTTTGGGGCTAATGTTTATATAAAAAATAACAACATAGATGAAGCTCATAAGTAACTTATAACTAATTACAGCAAAGGTTAAAAGCTATAAGTTGCCTAGTGCATATTAGTTATATAATTTGCTTTACAGGTTCTGCTGCATTAGCATCTTCACCAGTAGAATTATTTTCTATAGTATCTTTTTTTTGAACTTGTTTAATTAGTTTATATAAATCTTCTTCACTACAAATACCTATAGTAACAGGATTTTTAGCAGTTAATTTGCTATAATTCCAATAGGTTTTATCACGAATAGCTTTAACGGTGCTAGAAGTAGAGTTAAGCAATTTACTAATTTGATAATTGCTAATATCGGGATAGTGATTTAAAATCCACAAAATACCTTCAGGTTTTGATTTCCTTTTAAAACGACTTTCTTTATTAGCATTTTTTTTAATTTTACTGGAATAGTTTTTATAATTTTCATTTTCAAAATAAGTAAGCCTATAACTAGGATCTTGTTCACAACGTGTAATTTCCTCACGTGATGTTTCTCCTGTTATAATCGGGCTTAAGCCTTTTAAAGATTTATGATTTTCTTCATTAGCTAAAGCTTCTACCTCAATAATATGCATACCACAAAAATCAGCTATTTGTTGAAATGTAATTGCTGTATTTTCAATTAACCATATGGCAACAGCTTTTGGCATAAATGGTTTTACCATATTTCCCCTCTCTTCTCTCCTGAATATTTTTCAATTTTAGTGTGATTTTGTATAAAACTTTACATGAATTTTATATTATTTATAAATCACATATATTTATATCATTTTTTACATATATAACATGTAAATAGTACCATTAATTTTTATTATATACTATTATCTTAATAAAGATAATAAATTCTACTGTTTAGTGTTAATAAATTCTTATTTTAATTTTATGAATGTATATATTGCTAATAAAAAAGCTAATACAGCGAGAGTTAGCCAAGCAAAACTAGATGATATATGGTAAGCATATCCCAATGATAATGGTCCTAAAATTCTTCCAACTCCTACAATAGATTGACTAATACCAAATAATAAGCCTTGTTCATTTTTTTCACCTTCCAGAGAAACTTTAGTATTAATTATAGGGGTTAAAATTGAAACGCTAAGTGCAATACAACTAGTAGCAAGAAATAGCATAGCTATTGAATTACTAAAAGATAATAAAACAAATCCAATACCATACAACATAAAACTCATAAAGATGCTACGATTAATGTTTGTAATTTTTGGTACAATAAGGCTTTGTGACAATCCTATAAATAAACCAAAACTACTCCAAAATAAACCAATATCTTGTGAAGTAAAAAATAGTTTTTCATGTAACCATATTGCTGAGAAGACTTGGAAGCCACCTAAAATAGAAACAAGAACAATATTTAAAAAGTTATAAAATATTATATTTTTATTATTAAGTATTTTGTTAAACTCTAAAATTAAACCTCCCAAGCTGGATTTTGTAGATCTTTCTTCTTTTTTTAAAGTTTCTTTAAATAATACTAAAGTAACAAGAGAAATTATAATTAAAATTATACCAGATAATAAAAATGGTGTTTTAAAGTCTGTTTCAATTGCACTGGAAGCATTCCCTGATAAATAACCACCAATACTAGGCCCAATCACAAAGCCTATGCCTGTAGCGGCTCCAATTAAACCGATTTTTTTTAACCTATCTTCTTTAGTAGATAAATCCGAAGCTGCAGCGAAGGATACACAAAAACTTCCACTAAAAAAACCTGTTAATCCTCTTAATATCATAAATGTAGTAAAAGTTTCAGCAAAAGCTGTTAAAATATAGCAAATTCCTGAAAATAGTAGTGGTATAAAAAGATTAATTTTACGTCCAATTCTATCACTTAACATACCAAAGAAAATATTACCAAATACCATAGCTATAGAAAATACAGCAGAAATGTAACCTACTTCGTGATCTAATAATGAGAATTTTTCTTTAAACATAGGGAATAAAGGAAATAATACTCCAAATCCCATCATGTTTAATAAAACAAGGCTGAATAATAAAAACATAATTTTTGCCTACTAAAATTATATAACTTACGAAACTTTATAACAATTTACAGTATACCAACAGCCACAATATATAATTAATCTGTTATACATACTAGAAATTTTTATATAAATAACATAATATTTGAATAAATCTATAAATATATAAATAAAATGATAAAAATAATACAAACTATAAGTTTATAGACTATAGTCAATTGCTATAAAGTTTAAGTTTGCATTTATAAATAAATATTAAATCTTTGTAAAACTACCCAAGATTCAAGTTTTTAAATTTAGCATTAAATTTAGAAGCTCTACCTGATGTGTCCACAATCTTGTGCGATCCTGTCCAAGCTGGATGTGTTTTAGTATCAATATCTAAAATCATAATATCGCCTTCCTTACCCCAAGTAGACTTTGTTTGGGCAGTGCTACCATCTGTAAATTGAATAGTAATATTATGGTAATCAGGGTGTATTCCTTTTTTCATTAAAGGCTCCATTAATTTATTAAATAAATAAAATATAATTCTTTTGTATTATAAGCTTATAATTGTTAAATATTCATAATTGTATTAATATTTAAATTACAAATCAAAATTCTGTATTAATCCAAATGTACTTTTAAAAATATATAATTTGTAAGTTTAGATAACTTAAAAGTAACAAGTTACAAACCTATATTATTGTTTAAATACGACAATTTATACTACAGCAATACTATATCGTTGTCAAGATAGATAATATTAGCTGCAACATATTTTTTATGTTTTCAACTTTCTTTTTGACATTTTATTAATATAAATATAGAGTACAGTTAGTATTGATGAAGCTAAAAAAATTGCCCCTATAACTATAAATGCCACAAAAGGAGATGCAAAAGAATAAATTATTCCAATTATTAAAGGTCCTAAGGTTTGTCCAATTGTGCTAGCAGATTGGCTTAATCCTAAAATATAACCTCTTTGTTGATTTGAGCCATACAGAGAAATTGTAGAATTTAAGTTAGGGTATAATATTCCAATACCAGTACTTAATAAAATAATTACAATTGCTAATGTTATGAGGTTAGTATTTGCAATAAGCAATACTAACATAGAAATTGACGAAATAATAAAACCTAATAATATTGCTTTATCGCCGTTAATGAATCTTGGAGATACTACTTGAACAAAAGCCGATATTAATCCAAAACTAGTACCTATAATGCCAATATGATGTGGTGTGAGGTCAAAGGTAATAACACTCCAAGTGGTTAAAAATACGTTAATTGAGGTAAAGCAAAACCACATTAAAATCGACAAATATAACAAAAACATAATGCCTTTATTAAGTAATATTAAGTTAGTTATTCTTTTGATATTAGTAATAAAATGTATATTAAGTCTAGAATTATAGGTTTTTTTGTAAGTTTCTTTCAAAAATAATGAAGCAAAAATAGCAGCTAGAATAGTAAAAAATGCTGCAATGTAAAATACTAAACTTAAATTAGCTTCTTCAATACTATTTCCAGCTAAGAAACCTCCAATTGACGGTCCTAATACAAACCCTAGTCCAGTAGCTGCCCCAATATACCCCATATATTTTGTTCTATTTTTATTGCAAGATAAATCAGCTACACTCGCTAATACTACAGAGATATTCCCGGTAAAAACACCTGCTAAAGCTCTAGCAATGAAAGCGATTAAGAACGTTTCAGCATTAGCCAACATTATATATGATATACCAATAAAATATAAGCAAATAACAATAATATATTTTCTACCAATCCTATCGCTTAAGGCACCTAAAATAGGTGATACAATTAATTGACAAAAGGAAAAAATAGCTGTTAAAATACCAAGTTCAAAAGCCGACATGTTAAATTTAATAGTGAAAATAGGAAGTAATGGTAAAATTATACCAAAACCAACTGCATCAATTAAAACTATAAAAAAGAGCCAAACCATATTAATAACTTTTATTATTTATTAAAGAATAAAGTGCGTAATCACTAACTTTTTAATTTTAGCAACGACTTATTAAATTATAATGTAGACTGTTTACAATGTATAGTATTTTTAATAATATATATATATAAATATAATAATCATAGTTAAGATTAGTTAATACTCTGATTTTTTTAATCTATATCAATATATTTTGGTTTTATTCTTGGTGGAGGTGCAGGTGATTTTTTAGCTTTTTCTTCAATAGAATTTTGTTTAACGTTAAGGTATAAACTACTTTTTGGTTCGCAAGTATGATTTATTTGATATTTAATATTTTTATCAAATATTATATTTGGGGTGAAAGTTACACACAAAGCTATTAAACTTAAGATATTAATGTATTTCATACTTAAAATTTTTCATAGTCTTTTTTTATAATTAATTAGGCTAATAATCAAGGTTTTATTTCAGGGTTAATGCTACTTTTATAGAAAAATCTTATTGATATTCCCTAACTTTGTTCTGATAAAATTTTGCTTTATAACTCTATGTAAATAGTAAACATATATAAAGAATAAATTCAACAAAAAATTATAAAAATCAATTGAGAAAATTATTTAGTCCAATTAATTAGCAAAGAAATGTTGCTCTCAGTAACTGCTGTAAGTTCCTGCACAGGATAATTTGCTTCTTTAATTATTAGTAAAGCTCCAGCAATATCATTTTTATTAATATTATAAAAAACACCGCTATCTATTTTTTGAGAAGCTATGTAACAGAAATCTATATTAATATTATTATTAATTATAATATTTTCATCAAACAATTTTGCTTTTTGTAACCCTTCTACATTGGTAGCAACTAGTTTTATATTTTTTTGATTATCTACATTATATTTTAATCTTTGCCTATTATAGAAAGCTCCGTTATTTTGTTCAGCCGAAAATAATTCTAAGGTTATAGGGTTATAAAGTACTGAGGCAAAAACTTGGTTATTACGTTTTAAGTAAATGGCAATAGCAAAGTTTGGTATACCTCTTGATAAGTTGTTTAAGCCTACAATTCCTTGAATATGAAAACAGTTTGAATCATCTTTATTGTCAATAGTTTCTTTATTTTCTAATATATAACTATAATTTGGTTTGAATTTTTTTAGGTCTTGAAAAATTTTGTCTTGACAATTTTCTTGTGTTTTCATAGCAAAGTTTTTAGCACTTATAGGATTTTTTAATAAATATTCTATTTCTGTAAAATCTCTAGTGATAGAATAAGATGCTTTTTTTACGGAGGTAACCATAAGATTAAGAATTGGCGTAGTCATTTATCCTTTAAACCTTTCTACGTAGCTTGAATCTTCAGTACTAATTACAATTTTATCGCCAATAGCAATATGTGGCGGAACGCCTGTTTTTACACCATTGCTTAATACCGCTGGTTTATAAGAGCTACTTGCCGTTTGTCCTTTTATTACAGCCTCGGTATCTGTAACTTCAAACGCCATGTGTTGTGGCAAAATAATTCCTATAGCTTTTTCTTCATAAAATTCAATGGTTACTACTACTTCTTCTTGTATAAATGGTAGTTGAAATTCTGGGATTTCATTAATTGATAATGGAATTTGTTCAAAAGTTTCTTGATCCATAAACATGTAAATATCTTGATCTATATATGAAAATTGACATTGTTTTTGTTCTAAAATAGCTCTTTCAACAGCCTCATCACTTCTAAATCTCTCATTAAGCTTAGTGCCACTTACAATATCTTTAAGTTCAGCTTGTAAATAGGCCCCCCCTTTACCTGGTTTTACGTGTTGAGTTTTTATAGCTCTATATAATTTACCATTGTGATTGATTAACATCCCTGGGCGAATTTCGTTTCCATTTATTTTCATAAGAGTCTCATGTTTTGGTTTGATTATAAATTTAATATTTTTATATGTTTTATATATTTATTATTGGTATTTTTTACTTAATTATATAAGCTTCCTATATATTTTTTTATATAGTTTTATGTGTTATAGTAATTTAATTATATTGTAATATAAAGTAACACTATAATATCTTAACAATAACAAGTTATTATAACATAATTTTGATAATTTAAAATATAACTTAATTATTAAAATGTGCAAATATTTTTTCTTTACTATCAAAAATAATGCAACCATGTTTTTGGGCTAAATCTTTTAAAGATTTTAAAGTATCTGTATTATTAGTATTTAATATAATATATGGAAGATAGTGTTCTATAGCTAAAATACAATAAGGTAAACTATCTCCACAATTAATTATAATTTTATGGTTAGCTTTATTATAAGTGATTAGAGTTTTTTTAATAATTGGAATACCAATATTATGGATTAAGCTTGTTTCTAAAATTATAATTTTAGCTTTTAATGTTGATAAATTTTGGGAATCAATATTATTGATTTTTTGATTATTGGTGATAATTTTTATAAATTCTTCGTGGCTTACGATGTGAAACATTTTGAGTATAAATGCCTTTGTTTGATTTATTAGTTATTATTTTGAATTTTATTCATGTAATTCAATGTAGTTTTTATATTAATTATCTTATATAGTATAAATAAATTTATAATATTTAATTCTAAGTAAAATTAAATCTGCATTAATAATCTAATTATGCTCCGAAAAGATGATTTTTTAAAATATCATTATAAAGTACATTAATTGGCATCATAACACAATTTGTTAAGTTATACTTTAATTATTTATGATAAAAAACAAGCTTTATAAAAATACTTTTATTATTAAAAACACTGAGAAATAAGTTTATTTCTCAGTGTTTATATTAGAACAAAATATTAAATATCAATATTTATTAAAAATGATTATAAGTATAAAATTATTTAGCTGCCATCATTTTTAAAGTAGTATCACCCATTCTAGAAGAGAAACCCCATTCATTATCGTACCAAGAAACAATTCTTATAAAGTTACCATCTAATACTTTAGTTTGAGTTAAATCAAAAGTAGAACTTGCATTACAGTGATTGAAATCACAACTTACAAGTGGAGCTGAATTAACATTTAAAACACCTTTTAATTTACCTTCACTAGCTGCAACCATAGCAGCATTAATTTCTTCGGCTGTAGTTGGTTTTGAAGTTGTAAATTTAAAATCTATTAAAGAAACATTTGGAGTTGGAACTCTGATTGCAGAACCATCTAATTTTCCTTTTAATTCTGGTAATACTAAACCAACAGCTTTAGCAGCACCAGTTGATGTAGGGATCATAGATAAAGCACCAGCTCTAGCTCTTCTCATATCTTTTGGATGAAAAGTATCTAATATTGGTTGATCACCAGTATAAGAATGTACTGTAGTACAGAAACCTCTTTCAATGCCAAAATGTTGTTGTAAAACATAAGCTACAGGAGCTAAACAATTAGTTGTACAAGATGCATTAGAAACCACTACGTGATCTTTGGTTAATTTATCATCATTAACGCCATAAACTACAGTTAAGTCAGCATTATCACAAGGGGCAGAAACTAAAACTTTTTTTGCGCCAGCTTCAATGTGAGCCATAGCCTTTTCTTTTGATACAAAAATACCAGTACATTCAAAAACTATATCTATACCTAAATCTTTCCAAGGTAGTTTTTTTGGGTCTCTTTCTGCAGTAACTTTTATTTCTTTACCGTTTACCAAAATAGCGTTATCGCCTTTAGCTTCTACAGTACCATTGAAAGTACCGTGTACGCTATCGTATTTCAAAAGATGAGCATTAACATTTGCTGAGCCTAAGTCGTTGATTGCCACTACCTCAATATCTTTTTTATTATTTTCAATTAAAGCTCTTAAAGTTAGTCTACCTATTCTTCCAAAACCATTAATAGCAACTTTTACCATTATATGTTCTCCTTATATGTACTCTTATGTTTATAACAAGGGCTTGCTAGTTGAGCATGATATAATAACTAGTTAATAATTACAACTTTTATACCCTTTATTTATGATTATACATGAATTAGTATTATATGTGTTATTTTTTTATGATTTTTTTAAAATTAGTTAATTATTAGCATTAAATTAAAGTATAATTTAGATTTTAAATAACAGATTAAGAAATTATTTAAAATCTAATATAATCAATTGTTATATACTTAATTGACTTATGGTATTTTTAATAATATTATTATTAATAAATTAAATATAAAATAGATAATACTTTTAAGGTATATATGTCTATAGATGAAAAAATAAAGTTAATCATCAAAGAAGTTGACATAACATTCTTTAATTTGGAAAAATTAAAGAATGTTATTGCGGAAAATAATCACGGAATATCTCAACAATCTCAGGAGGGACTTGATCTAGATTTATTTTCTAATTCTAATACAAATTATAATTATAATTATAATGAATTGATAAAGAAGTTAGAATCTGAAAATGAAATTTTAAAGAAGCAAGTTAGAGACCACAAAATATTATTAGCAGAAGTTCTACAAGAGCTAAATATTGTTATGAAACAAGTGAGTAACATAGAAAAAGCAATTGATGAGGAATAAATGGCAATAATTGAAGTGGAAATTAATTCTAAAATATATCAAATTGGGTGTGAATCTGAAGATGAGCAAAAGATTAGGGAATATTCTAGCTTATTAAATGCTCGTATTGAAGAATTTAAAAGTCAAGACCCTGTATTCTTTTTAGGGTTAAATGATGAAAGAGTATTTTTGTTTAATGTTTTAACTCTTATTGCCGAAAATATAGAACTTAAAAACATGTTGCAAAAGCAACTTTGTAAAGAAAAACAAATAGATAGTTTTCAAGAATCTAATTTTGAGTTTAATCAAAATGAAAAATTAAGTAATGATTTAGACGCTATATACAATAAAATTATTACTATTAATGATAATATTGATAAAATTAAATCTTTGAAGTAAAATCTAAAAAATTTTCAGTGTATCTTTAAAAATTTTGAGATTCCTAGGAGTTATTTAAATTATAAGCATATTAAATATCTTTGAAAATTAAAAAACTTATAAAATACAGGATAGTTATTAATAAATAAACTAGTATGGATAGTTAATATAATTACTTTTAAAGTGAAAAGTAATTATATTACGATAATGTAAGTGTTTTATTAATAAAATGAAGAAAATATAAAAATAAATGACTATTAAAATAAAATATATTGTATATTGCTATTTAATTTATTAGAATTAGTTAAAAGATTTTAAGGAGTTATTTTGAAAATTACAATGTAATAAATATAAATGGATACTGAGGAATTTGTTAGGTAGTTTTATTTCTTAGGGCTACAATTTTTACATTATTGGATCTGTCACTGTTTGCTTCGTGGAGTTAATAAATGGATGCCGCCTTTTAATAGGCCTAATGTAGAATCTATTACCAACGGTTTTTTGGTATCATCCTACTTAACCAACATAATTTTTTAATGGTAATAATAGAAAATAATAAAATAAAATTTAGAGAAATTTTAAAAGAAATTAGAAAAAATTTTATTTTGCAATATCAAGCAGAAATATTAAGCCAACAACTTTTAAAATCTTTCCAAAAGTTGTATTTACAAACTCATCTTATTGTAAAAAATAGCAAAATAGCATTGTATTATCCTTTAAAGAATGAAGCTTCAACTTTGTTAATAATGCAATGGTTGCAAGAGAGAGGCCATAGGCTTTTCTTACCTAAGATTATAGATAATCAAGAATATTTAATTTTTATTCCTTATAAAGTTGGAGATATTTTAGTTAGTGGTAATTTTAATATTAAAGAACCACAAAATATAAGGTCAAAAAATTTAGAAACAAAATCCGCGAGTCATTTAATTATATTTAATAAAAATCAATCTCCAGAAAAATTTGATGGAGAATCTTATAATGACATAATAGATGTAATTATTGCTCCAATTCTTGGTTTTGATGAAGTAGGTAATAGACTAGGATATGGTAAAGGGTATTACGATAAAACTGTATGTACAATGTTAAAGCAAAATAAAAATTTATTATATCTAGGTTTAGCTTATAGTATCCAAAAAGTAAAAGGCTTGCTACCTTTTAGTCAACATGATATACCATTAAAGGCGGTGGTTACAGAAAGAGGTTATCAATTATATAGGTAATCATAAAAAATTGTATTTTAAATATAAAAAATATATGTATAAAAATGCAGAAAGAGCAAAAATAATGAATATTCTGTTTTTAGGAGATGTAGTTGGTAAATCAGGTAGAGAAGCTATAAAAAAGAATTATCATTATCTTATAGGTGAATATAAAGTAGATTTTTGTATTGTTAATGGTGAAAATGCAACGCATGGCTTTGGAATTAGCAGCGAACATTGTCAAAATTTTTTAAATTTAGGGATTAATGTAATTACCTTAGGGAATCATGCTTTTGATAAATTAAGTATTAAAGATTTAATTAATCAAGATAATAGAGTTTTAAGACCATATAATCTTGAAGTAGAAGGTGTTGCAGGTAGTTTTGGGATTTATTATTTTAAAAATTTAAAAATAATGGTGATAAATTTAATTGGTGAAATTTTTATGAAATCAAAAATAAGTATAAGATCACCATTTAAAGCTATGCTTGAACTAATAGAGCAATACCAATTAAAGCAAAATGTAGATGCTATTATTGTGGATTTTCATGCTGAGACTACTAGTGAAAAAAATGCGTTAGGATTTTTTTTAGATGGTAAAATTACAGCTTTACTTGGAACTCATACCCATATTCCAACTGCTGATACTCGTATTTTACCAAAAGGTAGTGCTTATAAGAGTGATGTTGGTATGTGTGGTAATTATGAGTCTGTAATAGGTATGGATTATGAAAAAGCTATTGCTAAAATGTTGGGGGAAAATAAGGGTTATTTAGAACCCGCTAAAGGTTTAGCTACGTTACATGGGGTGGTGATTACAATTGATGAAAGCAGTGGCTTATGTAAGGAGATAAAAGATATTATTTTGTAAAATATATTTTAATATTGGTAGTATTTGAATAACTCAATCAAATATGAATTAAAGTTGGTTCAAAGATAAAATTTTAAGATGTAAGTTTTATTTTATAAGGATAGTTTTTCAATATATAATTTAAAGAATTAAATCTTGTTAGGCTAATAAGGAGAGATTATGGCAGGGCATTCTAAGTTTAAAAATATTATGTATCGTAAAGGTGCTCAAGATAAGAAAAGAGCAAAAGTATTTACAAAAATTTTAAGAGAAATAACGGTAGCGGTAAAATTGGGTTCACCGGATGTAGATAGTAATCCAAGGCTTAGAGGGGCAATAGCCGAGGCTAGAGAAGCTAATATGCCAAAAGATAATATTGAAAGAGCTATTAAAAAGGCCGCAGGAGTAGATGGCATTACAAACTATGAAGAAATTCATTATGAAGGTTACGGTGTAAATGGAGTAGCAGTAATTGTTGAAGCTTTAACTGATAATCGTAATCGTACGGCTTCGGAAGTTCGCTCTATTTTTTCTAAAAAAGGTGCGGGTTTAGGAGAACATGGTAGTGTGGCTTTTTTGTTTGACAAAGTAGGGATTATTAACTTTAAAAAAGAAGATTTAGATTTTGAAAGTTTTTTTGAAAAAGCAATTGAAACTGGTGCTGAAGATGTGGAAGATAATGAAGATAATTATGAGGTTACAACTCAAATATCTAATTTACATTCTGTTTCAGAGTATCTAGCTAAAGCACTAAATAAAGACTATACTTCAGCCAGTATACAATGGAAGCCAAAGGTTAGTGTTGAAATAAATGATGAAGATCAAGCAAAATCTATAATCGGTTTAATTGATGCTTTGGAAGATTTGGACGATGTTCAAAAGGTTTTTGCTAATTTTGATATTCCAGAGAACATCTTAGAAAAACTTTAAAATTTTATATTTTGGAAGTTATTCTTTAGAAGTTTGTTTTTAAACTAACAACTTTAAGCTGTTATTTATTGAAGTTTTGCAAGTCAGTATAGTTAACGTTTTCAACTTAAAGTTGTTCTTTAAAGTTTTAAATTTAAGAAGTATAGGCAGGATTAGGATTTTCAAGCAAATTATAAAGGATAAAAAATAATTAAAATTATAAAGATTTTATAAAGGTGTGATTTTATAAAAGGCTATAAAGCTGTAAAGTGAAAAAGTTTTTAAATGGAATAATCGTGAAAATATTAGGAATTGATCCAGGTTTAAATTACACAGGTTGGGCGTTAATTAAATGCTACGATCATAACATAGAATTACAAGATTTTGGTATTATAACTCCAAAGTCTAAAGATGAAATATCATTAAGATTGAAACATATTTTTGAGATTTTAAATCGTATTTTTAAAGAAGAGCAACCAGAGGTGGTTTCAATTGAGGAAACTTTTGTAAATAAAGATCCCAAAGGATCACTAAAGTTAGGCTATTCTAGAGGGATAGCTTTAATGGTACCAGCACTTTATAATATTCCTGTATTTGAATATGCTCCAACTACTATAAAAAAAATGATAACTGGTAATGGTCATGCCTCTAAAGATCAAGTAGAAAATATGATAAAATTAGTTTTGCCAAAATCATTGGATATTATTAATGAAGCTAAAGATGACGCTGTAGATGCTATTGCTATTGCGCTATGTTATGCTTATCAAAAGCTTTTATAATCTTATTTAAATCATTTATAATAATAATTGTATTATAAAAAGAAAGATTTCTTGCTATAATGAGTACCTATAATTTAAACTTATACTGCGTTTGTAAAAATACAACGATATAAAGATATTAAAATATAAAATTACAAAAGGTTAAAATTGTTTGCATTTTTAGAAGGTGAAATTTCCTATTTAGAAGAAGAATGTGTGGTTATTAACGTTAATGGTGTGGGGTATTTAGTTAATATATCTAGCAATACTTGTGTAAATAAAAATGTTGGCGATAATATTGTTTTACATATTCAAACTATTGTTAGACAAGATGCTATTAATCTTTATGGTTTTATAAGCATGGAACAAAAAAAATTATTTAATTTGCTAATAACTGTGCAAGGTGTTGGGGCTAAAATCGCTTTAATTATGCTTGCAAAAATTAAATTAGAGGAAATGCAGAATATAATTTTATTGGAAGATATTAATAGACTGAAAGAAATACCCGGTGTTGGTATAAAAATGGCACAACGTTTAGTTAATGAACTTAAAGATAAGATTAATAAAATATCGGTTTTTGAAGGATATGCTTTTGAGCGAGAAAATGTTGACACTAGTAGTAATATAAGTGCAAATAATAATATGAATACAAATATGAAAGAAGCAATGTTGGCCTTGCAAGGTTTAGGATATAATAGTTTTGAAATTAATAAAGCCTTTATGCAAATTAAAAATGATATAAATGAAAATAGTAAAACTGAAGAGATCATAACTTTAGTTTTAAAATTTTTTGCTCAAGGGTTATAATTTTTTCATTTTTGTATAAATTGTAATAATTACAAATTTAAAAATAAATAACCTTATAAATTTTATAAAAAATAAAAATAAAAAGGGTAATAATTAAATAAAAAGTTATAATAATTACAAACATGTATTTAAAATTATTAAAAAATAATACTCAATGACAAACAATAGATTTATTTCTCCAGGAAAGATAGATGAAGAATCGGATAGCAATATTCGTCCAGCAAAATTAGATGATTTTATTGGGCAAGAACGTATTAAAGAAAATTTAAAAATCTTTATTAAAGCTAGTAAAAAAAGAAATGAAGTCTTAGACCACATTTTATTTTATGGGGCACCAGGGCTTGGGAAAACAACACTATCACAAATTATAGCTACAGAAATGAATGGTGGAATTAAGTTTATATCAGGGCCATCACTTTCAAAATCTGGCGATTTGGCTGCGGTAATTAGTAATTTAAAAGCGGGAGATATTTTGTTCATTGATGAAATTCATCGCCTACCAATAAATGTAGAAGAAGTATTATATTCGGTGATGGAAGATTTTAAAATAGACTTTATGTTAGGAGAAGGTAGTAGTGCTAGATCTATTAGGGTTGATCTTCCCAAATTTACATTAGTAGGAGCTACTACAAGATACGGTATGCTTTCAAGCCCCATGAGGGATAGATTTGGAATTACGTTGCAATTAGATTTTTATAGTGTGGAAGCTTTAGAGCATATTATTGCAAGATCTGCTAAAATAATGAATGTAAGTGTCTCTAGTGAGGGTTTAAATGAAATTGCTAAAAGATCACGAGGTACTCCAAGAGTTGCAAATCGTATTTTACGTAGAGTTAGAGATTTCTTAACCGTATCAAATAAAAAAGAAATAGATGCAGAGCTGGCAAATCAAGCTTTAACACAACTAGGTATAGATAAAGTAGGTCTTGACGAGTTAGATCGTAAATATTTAAAATCTATAATAGATTTTTATAAAGGAGGACCTGTAGGGCTTAATACTTTGTCTGTGTTGCTTTCAGAAAGTATTGATACAATTGAAGATACAATTGAGCCATATTTAATTACTAGCGGCTTATTAATTAGAACGCCAAGAGGTAGAGTAATAACTGAAGAAGGATTAGCTTATTTTGGTATAAAAATAGAAAAAGAAGATGCTATTGATGAATTACCGTTAAATTAATATTTTTTGTTATAATAAAAATGTATTAACTATATTTTAGTTTGTTTATTATATTTAATTTATAATTATAGTTTTTTGCATATTATATTTACAAGTTAATTTAATATATTTGCAATGTATTAGATACTGATTATATTATATAATTATGTGAGTACTTTTATAAAATAGATAAAGAATATATCAGTTATATGTGCTATTGTGTTATATACTTTTTATAAACTATATAATAAAATATTTAAGTATATTATGTTATTGTAAGTAATATTTGCCTAAGTTTATCTATTATTTATAGTTGTTTTTGTGGTGGTTTTTATAATTATAAAAAGGTTGATCATAAAATTAAAAAATTTAAGAATTGTATTTAATTAATGTTTACTATTTGCTAATATAAATTTATTATATAAGAGAGTTTAAGAAATAGGAAAAGCAATAATAGATGAAATTTTTAAAATTTAAAATAGATATAAATTATCAACATACAGATTCCGGGGGGTGGAGTTTCATGGTAATTATTTATAATATGTTGAATGGCAAGATCTAAAGTGTTAAAAGAAGTATTTAGTATTTTAAAATAAAATGATTTTAGTTGCAGGTTAGTTTTTTAACTATTAATTATCTTAGCCCTGCTTTAGTTGGAGGGGATAGCTTTTAAAAACTATTTTCAAAGAAGTAAGGGAGCCAGTATAATTTTTTATATATGAATTTTATTTTAATGAAACTATTAATGCTGGTTTAGATTGTAAAGTAGTAAATTTAGATAAAAGTTTTAGAAAAATTAAAATCATTTGTAGTACAGGAGTAAATATTAAGTTATGAATAATTTTGGAATATGGCAGGCTTTTTTAGCGGCTGGTATCTTTAATAAATGTTTATTATTTTTATTGTTAGTAGTATCAATATATTCTTGGAGTGTAATAATTGCTAAATTTTTGTTATTTCGTAAGCATCTAAAAATGTTAAATGAAATTAATCTTTTAGTAGATAAGAATACAACTCGTTTAGAAAATTATATTAACACTAATAATAATGTTTATTCTGAAGTTATTAGACTAATTTTAACTCGCAATGGAATGCTTCGTGATGGCATTAATAAAGATATATCCATGCAAGTAGATTTAATTACAAAATCTAGTATGGTAATGTTAGAATATAGAATTTCAAGTTTAGCCACGATAGCGAATGTAGCGCCGTTTTTAGGATTATTGGGTACTGTGGTTGGTGTTATTTCTAGTTTTGTAAAAATAGGAACAACATCTTCGGCTTCGCTTGCGGTAATTGCTCCTGGGATAGCTGAGGCTTTGTATGCCACTGCTTTTGGTTTATTTATTGCAATTCCTGCTACAGTTTTTTATAACTATTTTATTAATAAGATAGATGAATATAAAGACAAGAGAGATTTTTTGTTTAATAAAATATATTATTTGGATAAAAAAGATTAATAGTAATTAGGTTATTTATCTATGTTTAATAGTAAAGATAAGAACAGAAGGGTTATATCAGAAATTAATATTACTCCTTTTGTGGATGTTTTGTTAGTTGTATTAATTATTTTTATGATAACTGCACCAATGCTAGATAATGGTTTTGATGTTAGTTTACCAAAATCTGTACAAAATCAAGTGGAAAGTAGAAAGGAAAAACAAATTGTAGTTAGTATTGACAAAAATGCTAATTTATTAATAGAAGAGAAAAAAGTTACACTTAGTGTTTTGTCTAAAACCTTAAAACAATATGATGGTGGGGCTACAAAAGTTTTTTTAAAGGCTGATAAAAATGTAAGATATCAAGCCGTAATTGATGTTATGTCTTTTTTTAATAAAAATGGGTTTAATAATATATCTTTAGTTACAGAAAGCGATTAGTATTTAATGCGTATTTTTCAAAAAAGTATAATATATTCACTGGTTTTACATATTTTTTTGGTAGTTGTGTTTGTTATATTATCTACTTTTTTTGTGGAAAAACCATTAAAACAAAATATAGTAGTAGAATTAGTTAATTCTATTCCTAGCTCTATGATTAATCCGGCAACACAAAATCCTATCGCTGAAATTGATATTAAAGATAGGGGGGGTAAGGTTGATTCTAAAATCAATAAAGGAGAAGCTTTATATCCAAAGGAAATCAATAATGTATTGCAAGAGAAGGAAATTGCTACCAGTGCTTTGCAAAAATTAACTCAACAAAATAATAATGCTAATAACACCAAAGATATAAATTTAAATAATTCTATTAATAAAGATTATACTAATATTAAAGTTAATTCTGTAAATAATAATTTAAAAGAAAACACTAAAGTTGTAAAAAGTTTGGGCCATACTAAAAATGCAGAAATTGATAAAACATTACAATCCTCAGAAGCTAGAAATATTAGTAAAAATAAATATATAAAAGAAACATCTAAGATATCTAAAATTTCTAAAGAAAATATTAATGGATCTATCAAAAGTGGAAGTGGTGAGAATCTTACATCTAGGTTAAAAGAGAACTTTAAGGAAGATAACCCTTTAAATAAAGATGATAAACAATCTTTATTGCAGGCATCAAGTGAGAAAGAAATAGATAAAATATCGGGAAGTAAAAAAAATGATAAGGAAGTAGAAATCAAGCAAGCGCAACAAGCAGAAATAGCAGATAAAAAAGAGGTCAAATCTAAAGAGCCGATTATTTTAAAAAAAGATGATGATTTTGATTTATTATTAAATAATTTTGTAAATGATACTAAAAATAATAATGAAGCCGTAAAAGATATTAATAATATTGTAGATATTACAACTAATGAAAAAAAATCAATTACCAATAAGATAGCAGAGTGTTGGACAAATTTAGCTAGTATTAGAGAACAAGATTTAATTTTATATATATCTATGATTATGAATCAAGATAAGTCTGTTAAGGATGTGAAAATTATATCTTTTATAGATAGTTCTAGTATTAAAATAAGCAATCAAGAATTAGCAAACATAGAGCAAAAAATAAAAACAATTTTTAGTAAACAGCAATGTATGATTCTTCCACTACCAGATGGTAAATATGAGATTTGGAAAATGTTTTCAGTCAAATTAAATTTAAAAGGATTTTTTCAATGATGGTTAGTATTGTTACTTTTTTGAAATATAATAAAAAAATTATTTTTAGTTTTTTACTAGTAATATTATTGCAAGTTAACCTTTCTAAGGTTGATGCTTTAAATTTAGAGGTGGAAGTTTTAAGCAATAATTATACACCAAGCAACATGTTGATATCTGAATTTAAAACTACTAAAGATACTATAAAATATTATAAACAATTAAAAGATATTATTATAGAAGATTTAGAAGATAGTGGTGTTTTTTTAATAAGAAGTACTTTAGACAGCTTACTTGAAGATGAAGAAAATGTATTATCTAACATCAAAGATATAGATTACTACAGTAACTATGATGCTATTTTGTTAGGGAAATTTATTTATGATAAAAATAATAAAGAATATATTATAGAATATGTTATTTTTAATAATTCTACCAAAGAAATAAAAGTAAAATATGGTTATAAAATACCTAAAAAAAGTATTAATCATGATTTAAGTGTTATTGCACATGATATTGCAAATGATTATTTTAATGCAATAACAGGTAAGGATGGTTACTTTAATTCGGCTTTGTTATATGCTGAAAATAATAAGTTAATGATAGCGGATTATGATGGTAAGAATTCGCAAGTATTAGTTAGTAATAAAGGTAAAATTTATGGTCCTGTTGCTTCTAATAAAGGTGATTTAGTTGCTTATGTTAACTTTGAAAATGGGTTAAGTTCTATTTATATTTATAATATAGTTAGTAAAACCAATACTAAAATGGCTGATTTGAAAGGATTAAGTTTATCACCAAGGTTTTCTAGAGATGACAAAGAATTAATTTTTTCGCAAGTAAGGCAAGGTAGTACAAATATTTTTAAAATTGATCTTGCCTCCTATAAAGTAAGTGTGTTAACGAATAGTTATTCTATTAATTTATCAGGTGGTTATTCTGGCGATAATAATAAAATTGTATTTAATTCTGACAGATTAGGAACGCCATACATATATATAATGGATAATACGGGTAAAAATGTGCAAAGATTGAGTAAAGGTAAGGGTAGTTATTATACACCATCTTTTGCGTATGATAGTGATATTATATTATTTACCAAAGTAGTTGGAGCAAAATTTTATATTGGATTGCTAAATTTAGATGGTAAAGAGAAAATAATTTCAGAAGATTTATTTGTTGAAAGTCCATCATGGCTAAATGATGATAGGCATGTAATATATCAATATAAGTATTCAAATGACAATTATGCTTTTTATATTATGGATTTATTATCAGGGTATAAGAAACAAATTATACCATCTAAGAACTCTTTGTACCCTTATATTGCACAAAACATTGTATTTTATAATAAAAGTAGTGTAAAATACATACTGTAGGTTTATACTTGCTAAGTTTATACTTTTTTTGTAGTATATTCTATTTTGTAGTATATTATATTTTGTAAATAATTAGTAATTAAATTGGGTGTTGGGATGAAAAAATTAAATGTGTTAGGATTATTTATACTGTTGTTAGGTATAGCATCTTGTGCTGGAGGAAATAACGATTTAGATAAACAGATGAACAGAGCATCAAGTAATAAAAATGCTCCAGATAGTACAATTAGTAATGAAAATGCTTTAAGTAGTGATAATATAGAAAAAAATAATTCAGGGGACGTTAAAGTTACTATGAATGCAAATGCTAGTGATGGGGCAAAGGTTAACTTTACAAAAGTTTCAATTATTCATTTTGGTTTTGATAAAGATTCTATATCTGTTAATGAAGAACAAAAATTAGTAGATCAAGCTAGTTGGTTACTTTCTAATCCAATTGTTACTGTAACAATTGAAGGACATACTGATTACATTGGCACTTCAGAATATAACTTAGCTTTAGGTGAAAGAAGAGCTAATGCTACTAAAGAGTATTTAGTTAAACAAGGTGTTGATGCTAATAGAATTACTACAGTATCTTATGGTAAAGATAAACCTGTTAATAAAGGTAATTCAAGTTCTGCTAGAGCTGAGAATAGAAGAACTGTAACGGTAAGATAGTTTTAAAAATATAAAGTAATAAATAATATGAAAATCAAAATATTTGTTATTTTTATTGTGTTAATATTAATGGGCTCTTTGCGTGCAATTGAGCCTATATTATCAAAAGACATATCTAATAATATTAACAATGTTACGGTTAGAGATGAAGTTATAAAAAATGAATCAGAAGAGTTGTATAAAGAAATAGATAGTTTAAGAAGTAGATTGCAAGAGGTAGAAAATCAAAATAAACAATTAGAGCAATCTTTAAGTGAATATAAAGACAAAGAAGAATTACAAACTGTAATAAGTGCTGGTGTCTTTCAATTAAAAAATATTATAAGTTCTGATCCTTTTAATATCAAAGATATAGAGGATAGCGACTATAACTTAGGTTATCAAGCTATAATGTTTAACAACTTGGAAGAATCTGAAAAATATTTATCTAAATTTGTTTCTAAAAACTTGGAGAAAGCTGAAGAAGAGATTCAAGGTGGCCTTACTTACAATCAAAGATCATTAGTGCTCAAAAATAAAGCTTATTATATATTGGGATATATAAAATTAATCAAATTAAAATCAAGTGAAGCATTGAGCGATTTTGCGACAGCTTATAAAAATTCACTAGATCCTACTATTGTGTTATTATCTTTAATCAAATTATCAGAAATTTTTGATATGTTAGATAAGCAACAAGAAGTTTGTTTAACAATTAGGAGGATATATTCTACAATTACGCAAGTACAAGGTGAAGATAGCAACTTTATAATTAGTAAAGGAGACCTTGATAATATACAGAGGCTTGCGACCAAGAGCAAATGTAGGATTGGTTTGAATATTCGTAATAATGATAATTTCAATGGTGAAATATCTCCAGATAAAGTTGGGAATAACTCTTTCTCTTATCCTCAAAGAGGTGATTCTAATAAAGTAGAAGCTTTATTAAATAATGGCGATAATAGTGGCTTGGCAAATAGTGAAAATTCTGTTGCCAATAATCAAGAAAATTCTGTATATGAAATCAGTAATCAAAGAAATAATAAAGAAAATTATCAATCTAAAGAAGAAAACATTCATAAAAATCAAATTCAAAGAAATAACAGTAGTGCAGTCAGTAATCAAAAGCTATTAGCTATGCCAGATATTAAGGGTAAAATAAATAATAATTTTATTGATAATTAACTATTAAATTTTTTATTGAGGTTTATTATTTGTAGAATCATCACACTTGAAAGTTTAGATAAAATATTAAATAAATTAACAGTTTTCCCAAGCAATCCTAAAATAGCAGTAGCTGTATCCGGTGGTAGAGATAGTTTATGCCTAGCATTTTTGCTTAAAGAATGGGTTTTGCATAAAGGTGGGGGATTAACTGCAGTTATTGTAGATCATAAGCTCCGAGATAATTCTACAGAAGAAGCAATATTTGTAAAAAATATGCTAGAAGAAGAGAGTATTAATAGTGTAATTTTAACCCGTAAAGATATAAAGCTATATAGTAAAATTCAAAGCCAAGCTCGTGAAGATAGATATGCACTAATTAAAGGTTATTGTAAAGATAATGATATCGCTTATTTAATGGTGGGACATCATTTAGATGATCAATTAGAAACTATGTTGATGCGAAAAGAGAAGGTAGAATCTATAATTGGTAATTCTGGAATGTCAGCCAAGATAGTTGATGAAAAAGTAATATTATTAAGGCCCTTTCTAAGTTTTTCAAGATCGCAAATAACTAATACAATGTTGTTTTTAAAAAAATCTTGGGTAGAAGATCCTTCAAATAATAACCTTAAATATAAGAGAGTTTTTATTAGAAAAAAAATCCAAAAAATTAATTTTATTAGAAAAAAAATACTTTTGTGGAAATTAAGTCTTAATCAAATAAGTAGAATAAAAATAGAACAGGGTTTTATAGATTTTTTTATTAAAAGTGTCAAAATAAATCAATTAGGCTTGACTAAAATTAATTTAAGCATATTTAATGAGTATAGTAAAAAATTACAATTGTTTGGTTTAAGAAAGATTCTTAAATTTGTAGCTGGAAATAACTATAATCCTAAAATAAAAAAAACAGAAAAATTATTAGAATGGTTATATAAGGTACAGAAATTAAATATATATAATAAAAGATATACTTTGAGTGGATGTAGTTGTAGTTTAGTTAGACAAAATAATACAGTATTTTTATTAATAGCTAGAGAATTAAAAAATTTACCAAGTATAATTACTTATTCTGGTGATAACAATGATTTGTTGTGGGATAATAGGTTTATTATTACAATAAAAAAAGAAGGAATTTTAAAAGCAATAAACGATAATGATATAAAAAATATCTTAAATAATGATGAAATAAATGAGTATTTATTGAATATTGTGGTTAAAAAAGAAAATTTAAAAACATTAGTGGGTTTATTTATTTATGATGAGATTTTTTTATTGGATAATAAGCCGTATTTGCCAATAGAGTTAAAAATAAAAGATAGTTTATTGGCAAATATTTTTGTTTTTGTAAAATAATTCTTTTATAATAAAGATTGGTAGTAATTCGTTATTTATTGGAATAGAATAATCATGGAATTAGAATTGAATAACCAGTAAATATAGACAATAGTAAAACAATAGACGCAATATTGAAAAATGAATGCAAAAATAATACAAAAGATTTTTACAAAAATAATAAAATGCAAGTAGAAATAAGATTACATATTATATAGTTTATAAATTTGATATAGGAGATAGTTTTGAAAACAAAAAATAATTTAATTATAGGAGTATTAATTATAATTTCTACTTTTGTAGTGTATAATTATTTTTTTACGTCAACTCAAAGTAAAAAATTATTAGAAAAAGATATTTCATACACTAAATTTATTAGCGAAGTTGAAAAAAATAATATAAAAAAAGTTATTATTAGTGGAAACTTAATTAAGGCTGAAGGTATTATAACTCAAGATGTTGCACAGGTAGAAAATATTGATCAGTCTAAAATAAAAACAGAAAATTCACTGGCTGTAAGTACTGCTCGAATCATATATATAGTGGCAATGCCATTAAACGATAATACTTTATTACCATTATTGCAGAGTAAAAACATAGAAGTATCAGGAGTAAAGCCAGATAGTAGTACAGGTATTGGCACATGGGTTTTTGTTGGTTTAATAATTTTCTTTGTAATTTTATTGTTTAGAAGTTTAAGAGGTGGCAATAATTCAGGTGGTAATTCTGGAGGTAGTGGTCCTTTTTCTTTTGGGAAATCAAAAGCAAGATTAATTTCGCCAAAAGATCCAAGTAGTAAAACTTTTATAGATGTTGCCGGTGTAGATGAAGCTAAAGAAGATTTACAAGAATTAGTAGATTTTTTAAAAAATCCTAAAAAGTTTGAAAGATTAGGTGCGAAAATTCCAAAAGGTTGTTTATTAGTAGGTTCACCAGGCACAGGTAAAACATTACTTGCTAAAGCAGTTGCTGGAGAAGCTGGTGTGCCATTTTTTTCAATTTCAGGTTCAGACTTTGTGGAGATGTTTGTAGGGGTAGGAGCTTCAAGAGTTAGAGACTTATTTAATCAAGCAAAAAAGCAATCACCATGTATAATTTTTATAGATGAAATTGATGCAGTAGGTAGACAAAGAGGTGTAGGCGTAGGCGGTGGTAATGACGAAAGAGAACAAACATTAAATCAATTATTAGTAGAAATGGATGGTTTTACGGCTAATCAAGGTATAATCATTTTAGCTGCTACTAATAGAGCCGACGTTCTAGATAAAGCACTGTTAAGACCTGGACGTTTTGATCGTCAAGTTGTAGTGCCACTTCCAGATTTAATTGGAAGAGAAAAAATATTGCAAATTTATTTATCTAAAATTCCTTTAGAAAAGGGTTTTGACATTGGAATATTAGCTAGGGGAACTACAGGTTTTTCAGGAGCAGATTTGGCTAATTTAGTAAATGAAGCAACTATTTTAGCGGGTAGAAGAAATAAAGAAATAGTAACTTTAAGTGAATTTGAAGAAGCTAAAGATAAAATATTAATGGGAGCTGCTAGGAAAACTGCAAAAATGTCCGAAGATGAAAGAAAATTAACTGCTTATCATGAAGCTGGACATGCTTTAGTAGCCTTTAAAGTAAAAGATTACTATCCGGTGCATAAAGTTACAATTATTCCAAGAGGTAGATCTTTAGGTGTAACAAGTTTTATGCCAGAGCGGGATGAGTACAGTAGGTCATATAAGCAACTTAAAGCCCAACTTGCAGTGCTTTTTGGAGGAAGACTTTCAGAAGAATTGATTTTTGGAAAAGATAATATCACAACAGGGGCAGCTATGGATATTCAAGTGGCAACCAATACTGCACGTAAAATGATTATGGAATGGGGATTTAGTGATATAGTTGGTAGGATTAAATATACAGATGAAGATAGTAGAGCTAGTTATTTTGGGAATTCTAAATTATCTTCAGAACAAACTTCAAAAGAAATAGAAGAAGAAATAAAAAAATTGATAGATGAAGCCGAAGCAAAAGCTAGAGAAATTTTAACAGTATATGCTAGTGCTCATAAAGATTTAAGCGAAGCCTTGCTTGAATATGAAATTTTAAATGGAGAAGAAGCTAAACTTGTATGTGATGGCTACACTGTAGAGGCTGCCAGAGAATTAATTACTAAGAAAAAGAATAGTAGTAATGTAAGTAGTAGTTTATTATCAATTCCCGAAATGACAGATGAAGATGATTCTGATTCTAATACTGTTGGCAATTCTAAAGTTAGTCAAGATTTGGCTGAAAATAAAGTCTCTAATAGTAAAAATGTATCACGTGATAATAATGATAAAAGTAGCGAACATATTGTTAAAAGCGCAATAGAAAATACTAATGATAGTTTAGTAAAACATAGTGTATCAACAGTTGCTGAAATTTATGAAACTAATCCTAAAGAAAAGTTGATTAATAATAGCAATGATTCAAATTTTAATGAAAAAAAGGATATTATTAATAATAATGAAAAAAATAACGCAATTAGCTGTAACTTAGATTATGATACAGAAAGTAAAGATGTGGATAGAGATAAGGAATCTATAAAAGCAAAAAATAGTAATAAAAATAAAAGTGATGATTTGTTTGATTGATAAAGGGATTATTTTTGATTTATTACTAGTTAGTTAATATTATTATTTTTTATATTAATATATAGAGATTCGGTTAGTAAGCTAATTTATTTGTGTACTTATTATTAATAAATTTAAAATTTTGATATAATAATATAATATTTATTAAAATAATAGTTATATAAAAAAGAGATAAAATAATGTTAGGTAGAATTTTTGGAACCGATGGGGTAAGAGGTCAAGCTAATATTTACCCTATGACAGCTGATTTAGCTTTAAAGATAGGGCAAGCGGTTGCAATTGCTTTAGATTCCTTTAAACAAACTAATAAAGTATTAATAGGTAAAGATACTAGGCTTTCAGGATATATGATAGAATCTGCTTTAGTAGCTGGGTTAACAAGTATGGGGAAAGATGTTTATTTATTAGGACCAATTCCAACGCCTGCAGTATCTTTGTTAACAAAGTCTATGCGTGCAGATTTAGGGATTATGATTTCAGCTTCGCATAATCCTTATTATGATAATGGTATTAAATTATTTGATAATAAAGGGTTTAAATTATCCGATGAAATAGAAGATGCAATTGAAGCTTTACTATCAAAAGAGTTGAGTGAAACAGTTGCTAAGCCTAGTGAAATTGGTAAAACTTACAGGTTAAAAGAATCCTATGGTCGTTATATAGAATATATAAAAACAACTGTCTCTAGCGATTATAATCTCCAAGGTTTAAAAATAGTATTAGACTGTGCAAATGGAGCGGCCTATAAAATAGCACCATTAATTATTTATGAATTAGGAGCTGAAGTAATTACTATTGGTGATAATCCAAATGGTACTAATATTAATGATAAATGTGGTTCTACCCATATAGAAGCTTTAAGACTTAAGGTATTAGAGAGTGGAGCAGATATTGGTATTGCTTTTGATGGTGATGCTGATAGAGTAATAATGGTAGATGAAAATGGAAATATTATAGATGGTGATGACATTTTAGCGGTTATCGCCATTGATTTAAAAAAGAAAAATCAACTAAATAATAATAAAGTAGTTGGTACAGTAATGTCAAATATGGGATTTGAGAATTTTCTAAATGAAAATGGTATAGAATTAATCAGAGCTAAAGTTGGTGATAGATATGTTTTAGAAGAAATAAAAAAACATAATGCAAATTTAGGAGGTGAGCAATCTGGTCATGTTATTATGTATGATTATAATCCTACAGGAGATGGTATTTTTACTTCGGTAGAGGTATTGTCAATTTTAAGTAATTCAGGAAAAAGAGCTTCAGAGGCTTTAAAAATATTTCAGTCTAAACCACAAGTTTTGAAAAATATTATTTTTAGTAGTAATGAAAATCCTTTAGATAACAATGAAGTTAAAGATTTGGTTAAGAAAATTCAACATGATTATAATAATCAGGTTAGAATTCTTTTGAGAAAATCAGGAACTGAAAAATTAATTAGAGTTATGGTAGAAGGCGATTCTAAAGAATTAATTAATAGATTAGCTGATAAGATTATTAAGAAAATTCAGGATGTTTTAGTTATAGAGTAATTAAATTATAATTTTTATTAGGTAGCTTGCTAATTATAGTTAATTTATTAATTTTTGATTTGTTAATCTTGTTATTGCGTCATTAGGAGTTGTTAGTATAATTTAATACACTTCAATTATACTACTTGTTGTAGTTTTAAAAAATCTTCTTTTATATTGTTGTGGTATATTTTTTTTGTTTAAAAATTACTATTTCGATATAATTCTATTTTTATAACTTCTTGTATTAGAATCATTCGATTTTTTATTCTTAGAGATCTAGTTATTTTTAATAATAGCGGGAGACTATTATGATCAGTTTGTGGTAGAATCTATTCAAGGTGGCGCAGGAACTCCAGTTAATATGAATACTAATTAAGTATTGGCTAATATTGTACTAGAAAAATTAGTATATGAAAAGGTGATTACAGTGTGATTAATCCAATAGATCATCTTAATTTATCACAATCTAATAATGATGTTTATCCATCAGCTTGTAAAGGGTAACTATTAATGAAATGCTTAATAGTTTTTATATAAATCTATTGAAACATTACATAATAGTTTTAAAAAGCAAACTCTATCTAATAGTAAAGTCTATAAAATAGGAACAATTCAATTATAAGATTCAGTCCAATAGCTTTGAAGATTGGTTTAGTAATTATGCTAATCAAATTAAAGATTATATTAACAGAATTAAAACTGCTCAAAAATCTAGTCATGGTTGAAATCTTGGGGTACAGCAATTTGTTAATGCCGCGGCTTGTGATTTTAATTATAAAATATTATTGTAATCATATTAAGGTTATTTAGGTGAAGAATTTATAATTTAGAAAATTTATTTGTGTGCAAGATGCTAGTTCTTCTACTGTGGTTTTTGGAAGTTAATAATTTTTGCTTTGCAACTTTCAAAATTGCAAGTGATTTAAGGTTAATGCCTTCAGTCTAAGCTCTTGGCTTTGGAGAAATTTAATTGCTACCCAAACAATCTGATAGTTCTATTATGCTTGATAAAGTTAATCTTGTGATTCCTAAGGCGGTAAATCAAGTTTATTATCAAGTAATTAGTTTTGACAGTGCAATTTCTTTTTGTGTAGAAGATAGCCAATTATAAATTAATGTTTTTGAACCATCAATTCGTTACAATCTGCTTACGTGTATAAATCTATTAGCTAATGCTTTAAATAGGCTAGTTAGATAATATGTTGATGATATTATTATTAATGAAGAAAAACATTAACAAGATGTAGTGAGAAATTTAAGTTTTATAACGTTATTAAATCCATATTTAGGCTACATAACAACTATTAAAATTGTAAAAAATCAGTTTTGGAAAATGAAACTATTATTGAAGTAGTATTAGAAATGAATTTAATAGATGAGGGAAAATTAAGAGATATATTAAAATAGAAGGTATTAAACACTATGCACTATATTAAATAAGTTTATATATATTTCTATAGTATTAATTATGATAATGATGTATATAAAAAATCAAGTACTAAAAAGGAAATAATTCAAATTTAAGAAATTAATTCTTTAGTCTTTTTTATGTTAACAACAATTTTAAAAGTAAAAATAAAATGGATTATGATATAGATTTATCAATTATTGACATTGACTTAATTACATGATAGCTATTTAATGTAGTATTATTTATACTACGATTATGGTGAATTTTCAAAATTCTTAATATAAAAACCCTAATGTAAAAAAATAATGGAGAAGAAAGTATGTGTAAAATATGGAAAGAAAAAAAGAATTTACAAATTCTTATTTGGGGGACTCTTAGTGGTGGTTTTATAAGTGCTTTAGTTAAGTGGGGGTCTGAGGTTAACATGCCACCTCGAGTTCCTGGTGAAATATCTCCTCCAGGTGCGCATATTGATGCTTGGTTATCATGGGCTGGGATTAACTCCCACTCTTTAGATTATATTTATCAAGGAGCAATAGTACCTGGTGCAGTAACATTATATCATTGGTTATTCTGTTTTTTCTGCGCTTTTTTGTATGTTTTTATATCGGCTTATGCTCCTAAAATTAGAGCTTTCTGGGGTATTTTATATGGATTAATTGTAACTGTTCTTGCACATGGTTTTTTGATACCATTGTCTGGGTTTAGAAATCCAGCTTATAATGAAGGGCAAGTTGGATGGCTTTGGAATCTAAATGGATATGAATTGTGGAGTGAAATTTTAGGACATATTTATTGGGGAATATCTATAGAGATTTGCTTAGTCGCGGTATTAGCATATTTTGCAAAACCTATAAAAGGATCTTGGTCTTAAAATTTTTATAAATGATTGAGTATATATATTTATATAGATTGTAATATTATTTATATTTTAGTATAACTTTTAAAATTGTTTTAGCAATTGCTTTAGAATATATAAATTGATTATAAGTTGAGTTTTAATGAGTTTAAAATTTAAGATTATAAAATTTATTTATTTTAAGGTGGTTGCTATTTTGTGTTTGTTTATATGATTTAATATTTATAGCGAATAAAAAATTTGTGTGCATGTAAAATAAAATAAGTTTAAAAATAAATTTATTTGAAAATTTTGTTTAAGAATATGGAAACAAAGTGATTATAAAAGGAGTAATTTATTGTGTTGATTACGAGTATAGTTGTAGTTATTATAGCCATTAGCTTAGGGGCTAGAATTGGTGGGATTGGTGTAGCTTTTGCAGCAGGTGCAGGGTTATATATTTTAACCATGATACTAGGGTTAGCCCCTGGAATAATTCCTATTTCTGTAGTATTAATTATTATGTCAGTTATTGGTGCTATTGCTGTTTTAGAAGCTTCAGGTGGGTTAGATTACATGGTGAAAATAGCATCTAATTTATTACGTAAAAATCCAAAACATATTAATATTTTATCTCCTTTTGTATCTTTTATATTAGGAGTATTTGCAGGTACAGGACATGCTAACTATTCAATAATGCCAATTATTATTGAAGTTGCTAAAAATCAAGGTATTAAACCTGTAAGACCACTAACTTCTTCAGTAGTAGCTAGCCAAATTGCTATTACTTCCTCTCCAATTAGTGCTGCTATGGTAGCTATGCTTGGAGTTATGGAACCTTTAGGTATTGGGTTAGGACATTTGCTATTAGTTTTATTTCCATCAGGATTACTAGCTTGTTTATTAGTGGGGGTTTTACAAGGTAAGTTTCCATCTCAAGATTTAAATGAAGACCCTCAATATTTAAAATTACTAGCCGCAGGAGCTATTAAGGATATTAAAATGGAAGAAAAAGAAATTCCAAAAATGGCACCTTATGGTGTTTTAGTTTTTCTATTTACAATTTTTTTAATAATCATATATGGTATTTTTGGTGATTTAAAACCTTTATATAGTAATGGTAAAAAAATTGATACAGCATCATTAATCATAATTCTTATGTTTAGTGGTGCTTTAATTATGAAATTTATCACTAAGGCTGATATAACTAAACTTCCTAATCAATCTATTTTTAAGACAGGAATGTCTGCAGCTTTATGTGTGATAGGGGTAGCATGGCTTGGAGATACTTTGGTTTCTAATTATAAGGTTGAGATTATGGAGGTTGTAGGAAGTTTTTTGCAGGATCATTCTTGGGCTTTAGCTATAATGTTTTTTGTAATTAGTACTTTACTTTATTCTCAAGCCGCAACCTTTATAGCTATTATCCCAATAGCTATGGCTCTAAACTTAGAGCCTGTAGCAATTATCTCTTCTTTTGCAGCTACTTCAGCATTATTTGTATTACCAACTTATCCAACCTTAATTGCGGCAGTTTCTATGGATTATACGGGAACTACTAGAGTTGGGAAATATGTGTTTAACCATCCTTTTATAATTCCAGGAACTTTAGCGATAATATTTTCTGTAATTTTTGCATATATTTTTAGTATGTTGTTCATTTAGATATTAGTTAAGAACTAGGTTTTTACAACTAATTATTTTATATTAAAATAAATAATATGGAGAGAGTAGTAATTTTTTCTCCATACATTTATTAAAAAAAAATACATATAAAATAACTACAGAGTTTGATTTTTGCATCTTATTATTTATTAACGTTTACTTATTATAAAGTATTCATATAATCGTTATAACAATTTGTTAAGTAAATTATCAAAATTTTCATACCACTTTTTTGTTATATTTTGTGACTCAAATGTTACTAATGTAATCTTCTGCTGGCATACTTGATTTTATATAGGTTATAAATTTTCGATTTAAATTTTATTATTTTTTATAATATTAAGATTATTAATCAGTAAGTATTTTGCAATGTAATAGCTAACTATTAGTATAATTTTTTTATAGAGAATTAATTCAATATAAAATTAAATTTAATTAGTTAGTAGATTATAAAATTAAATCTAACTGTTCTGCAACTCCTACTGTTTTAGTATGGTTTTGTCTCATTTTTATCAATATAGATGATTCGTAGAAAATATTAATTATTTACAAAAATAATGATTATTTTTTATAAATTTTAAAACTGCAAAATAAAAAAATATTTTTATAATTTGCAATTCTTATAGCTCTAGTCTTAGTGATTTTGATTTTTTTATTCAATCAGTTTTCAAGGTTATAATTGATTATTTTGCAATTTAATTATTTAATAATAATTAAATAATATTTTATATATTTCTTTATATTAATTAATATTTATCAATAATTAATGATATTATTATGTTTATTTTGTTACAACCTTTACGAGTTGTTGTTTTGTTTTGTTTTTTATGATAGCATAATAATATGTAGAAGATCACAGAAAAATTTAGTTTAGATGTGTTATATAGTTGATTATATTAAATTGAGAGTATAAAAGTTAAAAATAATAAAAGGGAGTGAATTATAGTGTTGATTATCAGTATAATTGTAGTAATTCTAGCAATTAGCTTAGGAGCTAGAATTGGTGGAATTGGTGTAGCTTTTGCCGCTGGGGCTGGTTTGTATTTGTTAACAATGGTTTTAGGGTTACAGCCTGGAGCAATTCCAATATCTGTGGTGTTAATTATTATGTCAGTTATTGGTGCTATTGCTGTTTTAGAAACTTCAGGTGGGTTAGATTATATGGTGAAAATAGCATCTAACGTATTACGTAAAAATCCAAAACAAATCAATATTTTGGCACCATTTGTAACTTTCATTTTAACATCTTTAGTAGGCACCCAACATGCAAACTATTCGGTAATGCCAATCATTGTAGAGATTGCTAAAAATCAAGGTATTAAACCTGTAAGGCCTTTAACCTCAGCTGTAGTAGCAGGGCAAGTAGCAATTACGGCTTCACCAATTAGTGCTGCTATGGTAGCAATGCTTGGGTTTATGGAACCTTTTGGTATTAGTTTTGGTCAACTATTAGCAATCTTATTCCCATCGGCTTTATTTGGTTGTTTATTAGTAGGTTTTATACAAAGTAAATTTTTCCCTCAAGACTTAAATAAAGATCCAAACTACTTAAAATTATTAGAGTCTGGAGAAATCAAAGCAACAGCCGTTAGTAATAAAGGAATTCCCAAAATGGCTCCGTATGGTGTATTGGCATTCTTATTTACTATTATTTTAGTTGTAGTTTATGGTATTTTTGGAGACTTAAAACCTGTGTATAGTAGTGGTAAACAAATTAAAACAGAAGAGTTAATTATAATTCTTATGTTTACAGGGGCTTTGATTATGTTATTTATTACAAAATCTGATGTTAATAAATTAGGCAATCAATCTACTTTTAAAGCTGGAATGTCTGCGGCTTTATGCGTGATAGGAGTAGCATGGCTTGGAGATACTTTAGTGTTTAATTATAAATTAGAAATTATGGCTGCGGTAGGTGAGTTTCTACAAAATAATTCTTGGGCTTTAGCTATAATATTTTTTCTAGTTAGTATGTTGTTATATTCGCAAGCGGCAACTTTAATTGCGATCGCACCTCTAGCTTTTGCTTTAAATTTAGACCCTGTTGTGATTATATCTTCTTTTGCTGCAACCGCAGCTTTGTTTGTATTACCAACCTATCCAACTGTTATTGCGGCAGTGGCTATGGATTACACTGGAACTACAAAAATTGGCAAATATGTGTTTAATCATCCGTTTATAATACCAGGTACTATGGCGGTAGTTTTTTCGGTGATTTTTGCATATATCATTAGTATGTTTGTAATTTGATTAATTAATATTAATTATTAAAGGAGTGAAGAAATGAGTACATTGGAGGGGAAAAGGCGTCCTATTTCGCCACATTTACAAGTATATAACATTTTCTCAAAGGATATGACTTCAGGGCCATCATTTGTGAATCGTTTTACTAGAACAGGATTATCATTTATCAGTTTTTATGTTGTAGCATTTTTTGTTTGTGCAGCAATGGGAGAATCTTATTATAATATGTATTTAGCTTTTATAACTTCTTGGTTTGGTTGGTTATCTTTATTTGCTTTTTCAGGGATGTATCTATATTACCTTATGAATGGTACAAGATTTTTAATTTTTGACTTGGGGTTATGGTTAGATAGAAAATCTGTGTTGATATCAGGTAGATTAATGATATTGTTTGTGGCACTGTCGTTTTTGGCAACTTGGGGTTATGTAATTTTAAATTGTATGAATTAGGAGACAATAATGGGACACGGTAGTAGCTTAGGCCCACATTTAGGGGAAAAGAAAAATAGAGTAATTAGAGCAAAAAGTGTAGGTTCTTCATATAGAGGAAGTCAAGAATGGTTGTTGTTTAAAGTGAGTGGATTTTTTTCTGTACCTTTGAGTATATACATTTTTTTCTCTATATTATTAGGTTATGCAAGCACTTATGATAGCTTAGTGGTTTGGATAAGTAATCCTATTAATGCAGGAATATTAATATTTACAATTATTATGATGTCAATGCATGCAGCATTAGGTTCAATTGGAGTGTTAGATGATTATATTCATAATGAAGCACTTAACTTTTTTGGGACTTTATTTTTAAAATTTTTCTTTATATTAGTAAATATTATCTGCATTATTAGTATTTTATTAATAATGTTAAAGAATATGTAATGGAGGTTACAGTGAGTGAGTATAAAATTATAGAACATAAATTTGACGTAGTAGTAGTAGGTGGTGGTGGTTCTGGTTTAAGATCTGCTATGGGAATGAAGGAAGCAGGCTATGATGTAGCTTGTGTTTCAAAAATATTCCCTACCAGAAGTCATACTATTGCTGCACAAGGTGGAATTGGAGCTGCATTATCAAATGTAGACGAAGATAAATGGCAATGGCACATGTATGATACTGTAAAAGGTTCAGACTGGTTAGGGGATCAAGATGCAATTGAGTATATGTGTAGAAATGCACCAGAGGCGGTATATGAGTTAGAACATTTAGGGGTACCATTTACAAGAGATGAAGAGGGTAAGATTTATCAAAGACCTTTTGGAGGACATACAAGAAATTTTGGGGAAGGACTTGTTAGAAGAGCCTGTGCCGCTGCAGATTTAACAGGACATGCTATTTTACATGCCTTATATCAACAATGTTTGAAACATAAAGTTAAGTTTTTTGTTGAATACTTTTGCTTAGATTTGATTATGAATGAGCAAGGTGAATGTGTAGGTATTATTGCTTTATGTATGGAAGATGGTAGTATTCATAGATTTAATGCTAATTTAGTAGTAATAGCAACAGGTGGCGGTGGAAGAGCATACTTCTCTTCAACAATGGCTCATACTTGTACAGGTGATGGTTATGGTATAGTTGCTAGAGCTGGAATTCCATTGCAAGATATGGAATTTGTACAATTTCATCCAACAGGATTATATGGTTGCGGTTGTTTAATTACTGAAGCTGCAAGGGGAGAAGGTGGTTACTTTACAAATAGTGAAGGTGAACGTTTTATGGAAAGATATGCTCCAACCGTGAAAGACTTAGCTAGTCGTGATGTTTGTTCAAGGGCAATCACAATAGAAATTAGAGAGGGTAGGGGGGTAGGCCCAAATAAAGATCATATGCATTTACATTTAGAGCATATAGATTCAGACTTATTACATCATAGACTTCCAGGTATTATTGAAACTGCTAAAACTTTTGCTAATATAGATTTAACTAAAGAGCCAGTTCCAATCATACCAACAGCCCACTATAATATGGGTGGTATTCCTACAAATTATCGTGGGGAGGTAATTCGTCCAAACGCAGATGACAGTGAAGCTACAGTACCAGGGCTTATGGCTGTAGGTGAAGCTGCTTGTGTTTCTGTACATGGTGCTAATAGACTTGGTTCTAATTCACTACTAGATTTAGTTGTATTTGGTAAAGCAACTGTAAATAGAGCTAAAGAAATATTAAAAGTAGGTAGTGAAATCAAACCTTTGCCTCAAAATAGTGAAGCTAAGACGCTTGCTAGATTAGACAAAATAAGAAACTCAAAAGGTGGCTTATCTGTATCTGAAGTAAGACTTGCAATGCAACGTGTAATGCAAAGTGATGCTTCAATTTTTAGAGAAAAAGATTCATTAACTCAAGGTATTAATAAACTAGAAAATGTTATTAAATCTAGTGATAATATTGAATTGCAAGATAAATCTTTAATTTGGAACTATACACTGTTAGAGGCCTTTGAATTAGAAAACTTATTAACTACTTCAAAAGCTACCATCAATAGTGCGTTATATAGGGAAGAAAGCCGTGGAGCTCATTCAAGGGAAGATTTTCCAGAGAGGGATGATGTAAATTGGTTAAAACACAGTTTATGTTATAATGCTCATGGAAAAGGTACTGTAAAAATGGCTTCAAGAAATGTTCATACTTGGACTTTAACAAATGAAGTTTCTTATATTGAACCGAAGAAAAGAGTATACTAGAAAAGGAGCTTAGAGATGGTTGAGTTTGCATTACCAAAAAATTCAAAAATTATAAAAGGTCAATATTTTAAAGCACCAGCTGATGCTAAAAATATAAGACTATTTGATATTTATCGTTATAATCCAGAAAGTGCAGAAAATCCAAGAGTAGATACTTTTGAAATAGATCTGGATGATTGTGGTGCTATGATATTAGATGCTTTAATGAAAATTAAAGATGAAATAGATACTACATTAGTTTTTCGTAGATCTTGTCGTGAAGGTATTTGCGGTTCGTGTTCTTTTAATATTAATGGAAAAAATGCGCTAGCTTGTACTAGAAAGATTGTTGATTATAAGGGTAGAATTAAAATATTTCCTCTACCCCATCTGCCTGTAATTAAAGATCTTGTGGTAGACCTTTCAAATCCATATGCGCAATATGAAGCTATTGAACCATGGTTAAAAAATGATACTTATATTGAAAAGGATAAAGAAAGATTACAAAGTATAGAAGAAAGAGAAAAACTTGATGGTCTATGGGAATGTATCATGTGTTTCTGTTGCTCTACAAGTTGTCCAAGTTATTGGTGGAATGGAGAGCGTGGTTATTATGGACCTGCTATGTTGCTTAATGAATATCGTTGGGTATCCGATTCTCGTGATGATTCTACCCCTGAGAGATTAGCAGAACTTGATGATCATTCGAGATTATATGCTTGTCATACAATTATGAATTGTATGGATGTTTGTCCAAAAGGTCTTAACCCAGGTAAAGCTATTGCTGAACTTAAAAAGATGGTAGCTTTAAGGAAATAGTAAGATTATAAGTTAAAACTATTAATTTTATAAAAGTATATGAAACAGCCTACAATTAAAATTGTTGGCTGTTTTTATGCATGAAAAATATATTATCCAACATTATTATATTAATTGCTTTTTATTATCTAATTTTATATTATTTTTGTGATTTTATTTTAATTATAAATAATATATTTTCAAGATATAGTATTTTTTGACAAAAGTATATGAGATAATTAGTAAATTATAAAAATTTAAAAATATAATAAATTTAAAGGAATAAGCAAGTGAGTTTTTTAATATTTTTTTGTAGTAATTTTTTAATGTTAAGTATATTAAAATTATTAGGATTAAAACTATCGTTTAAATATGTGGTGTTTTTATCAATTATAGTGGGTAGTTTAAGTTTAGTACATAAAAGTATCAGAATTTTTTTAGTGATTAGTTTGACACTTGTTTTTTGTATAGGAATATTTTTATATTTACAATTTGGTTCTCCTTGGAATGGTACTTTTGCGATAACATTACTGCTTACAAATAATTCAGAAATTTTAGAGTTTGTTAAAACTTATTTTTATCAAGGTAAAAATTTTATATTATTATGGTGTTTTATAGCTTGTATTATTTATTGGTATCTATTATTAATATTTCAAAAGAAATTAAAAATTGTTTTAATCTATAACTTAAGATATTATCGAATATTTTTTTATTTTTGTTTGATGATAATGATAATTTGGGGTGTAGTAGAGACTAGTAAGGCAATTAAGAGAAATAAAATTAATATTTATCATACGTTTAATGTATCAAAGATAATAGATGATTCTTATAAAAAAAATTATGATAGTATTAAATTACAGTCTTTAGGTAATGAGGAAACTTATATAGTAATAATAGGTGAATCTACTAGTAGAAATTATATGGGTATATATGGATATGAAAGAAATACAACCCCTAATTTGCAAAAGCAGTATAATGATGGTAATTTAATAAAATATAATAATATTATAACTTTAGTACCACATACAGATCCATCTTTACAAAAGGTATTTACAGTTTATGGTAAAAATGAATATGTAGGCAGTAGTCCTGATATTTTAATGTTTTTGAAAAAAGCAGGGTATGAATCAGCTTTTATTAGTAATCAATCTAACTATGGAGTAGCTGATAGTTTTATTAATATTATTAATAAAAAATCAAAATATATTTATTATTCAGATTATGAATTTAAAAATAGACCCTTTGATGAAGTATTGCTTCCTAAAATAGAATTTTATTTAAAAAATAGTACTAAAAAGAAAAGGGTAGTTTTTGTTCATTTAATGGGTACACATCTTCGATATAGCGCTAGATACAATAAAAGTAAGTTTTCAGTATTTAAAGAAGAAACAAAAATTAAAAGATTTGTAGATAAAAATATAGTTAATGACTATGATAATTCAGTTTTATATAATGATTATGTAGTAAATGAAATTTTTAAAATAGCAGATCAATATAAAGTGAAGGCGGTAATATATTTTTCAGATCATGGAGATGCGGTAGGAAGTAGTAGTAATTTTTTTGGGCATTCTTATAAAAGACCTGATATTGAACAATATAATATACCTTTTTTAATTTACACTAAGGACGTAGAATTAAAACACAAAATTGATCGTAATAATGATAAGTTTGGTACACACTATTTTTTATCTAATGTATTACATAATATACTTAATATAAGATCAAATTTATATAATGCTACACAAGACTTTACAAGCAAACTATATGTAGAGCCTAATAAATTAAAATTAGATAAAGTAGATAATTATTATTATAAAGAAGGGTTAATAAAACGTGAGAGTGGTATATAAGGTATAAGAGAAGGTGATATTTTTTTGTGTAGATTGATAAGGGGCGGCATT
>JANTFB010091874.1:0-13879 GCA_026546635.1 Porricondyla nigripennis | reverse complement strand
GGTCAGACCTCTAGTATTATTATATGTCTAGAATTCAAAGTATTCGAAGAAATTAATGAAAATGAGTGAAACAAAAACTAACTCATAGTTTGTTCGACAGCAACGTATGCTATCCAAAACAACCGAGTATGGAAGGCTTTTTTTTTAAACTTCATTCGATCAGCTCAGATCCATATTATTTGGTTTCAATCGAATGGACCAATTTATGGACATCGATATGTGGCTTGTTATTTTTTTTTCTAATTTTACCAAGCTTACCCCACGCTCACAAAATTAATTTCGTTTGATGTAAATGGTACATGAGAATGACAAGGCAATTGGTTGATTCGTTTTGTAGACCTTTGTTAAAATACGTTGAGCGAGAATCCATGATTGGTTACAGCCGTTGCGATATATTTACCTATAGAACCACATTGACCACCTTGAATCTGTAACTGTGCATTGGTTTTATTTGATTTCAGTAAATTTGTTTTCATGTACATGAGAAATCGATGCACGATGTGCTTCATCGGAAAACAAATTTTCGGACCTTACTATATGGGCGATGAATTGTTTCATTTTATTTTCTCGTTATTTGTCCCGCAAATGGATTTTGTCATTTTATTCCGGTTTCGTATGCACTTACCGGACCCGGAACGTATGCTGTTTTTTTATTTGAGAATGTGTCAGCAGCGTGCTCGAATCAGAGATAAACACTTGATTTCTATTTCGAACACACGTGGAGTCTCTGCGTCACGTTTGCAATGAGAGAGACTTCACATGCGTTCACTACACATTGAATTTATTTCATTTTTTTATTGCTTATCGGAATGCGATTTTGTTTGCCATTTTGCTCGAAACCGCATGCGAGTTATGCCACTGCATATATTCTCTGTCAAAATTTCATATCTGAATAAAATTGAATAAGTCAATGATGTGCATGCGAAATTTTCAACTCAATTTCTTTCAATATTTGAATGAATTCGCTATTTGGAAACAAAATGTTGATTGAAAACAAAACACCTTTTCCCTAATATTCACAGCCAATCCCAAGTCCAAGGCTGGGGCCGATCATTATCGGCGGGGGAGTCCCACCAGAAAACGCACTCGATGCTTTGCTAGACGAACTCCAAACATTTGCCAAGCCGTCAATGGGAATCAATGAGGTAAGTGCAGTACTGTTCCTATAGAACAGAAAAAATAGAGTGTCGATACGGCTCGAATTGGCTCACATTCTCCGCATTCGGTCGCTAAACGTACACTTGATATGACAACCGAAGCGACCGAAGGCGAAGAATGAACTACGCCAATTTCCAATTACACATCAGTCCATATCGACTCTCGTCTTATCCTTCGTATACTCGAGCCAAAAATGAATTGAAATAATGAGGGGTTCTCGTTTAATCTGTCAATCACAGCCACGGCTCGACGATTCCACATCCGACGATAGTTCGCAAACACTTCAGACGATCAACACAATTACATCGATCACAACACAACTATCACAGGCGAATAATGTCTATTCGGCCAACGAATTGAATATTCCAATTAGTAATACATCTAGCTTGAGACGATTGCATTCATACCCGAGTGGATCGGACACTGACACAAGTCCACCACAGCAAAAAACAAGATCGAGCGTCGGCAAACCACCGGTTCCAGAACGGAACGCCGAATTGTTGACCAAAGTAGGCCACAAGCGTGTACCGCCACCGCCACCACCGCGTACAAGCTCGCGCAGTCCACTGGCCAGTCCAACGAGCCCGAACGTATCACAGCGTATGCCGGCTGTGTGCGAAAATGATCAAAACAACGGTGACGGGGGCAATTCGAGCGGTAACGAATCGTCAAATTCACAAGACCACTCGCAGCGACAGCACGCACTCGAGGCCCGGCACCAGGAACTGCTAAAAAAACAAAAACAATTGCAAGAACAGTATGCACGATTACAGCAAATCAGTAAAACTGGTTCGTTGCCATCATCTAATGATTTGAAAAAGACCGGCAGCGAATCGAATTTGCCGCAGAAAATGGGATTGAATATGGCGGTCAGCGGTTCAATGAAAAACCTAAATGTCGATATGACCATCAACGAAGCCCAAAAAAATGAGAAAAATCATCAGGACTCAAACTATGCAATTGGACATCAGCATCCAGCTACAACAACAAAACAAGTCTACGAAACAGATATACTATAGCGCCAAGTTAAACTTTGGTCTGAAACTGACATCGACGATCACTAGAGCAATAGATGCAACAGATCAGCACAACAGCTACGCACGTCGCACTCATTTTGAATATTAATTTCGCAGACCGATTTGCATGACCACTTCGGGGCATTCACATCATATAATATGAATATTCAGTTTTTCAAGATATATTGTTGAGCACACCTACACGAATACACACACACACACGTATGGATGATGCTGTTCCCTGTAGTATGTCAGTGTAGAGCATTTTTAACGATGTCATGCGAACGATTCTTTTAAAACCAGATTAATATATAAATACGGAACATTTCTTTTTTGTTTGTATTAATTCGTACGATTCCATATTCATACAGTACATAGAAATAGCATTTTTATCGCACATAGCATCAGCACATTCCACGTGGAATTTTGTAGGACTATACGAAACTCGGAAAATTCGAATAAATGATTATCCAAATATGTATTATATACTCATATATACTCATGTATATAGTTATATATATGAATATACCTCCATATATACCTATGCATACATGGTATATATGTGAGTGTAAACCAAACATTGCATGCACTCACAATCTATTTACGTAAGATTAGTGTTCTCCATGATATGAAGTCAAAATATGCAAATGAAACCATAGTGTCGCAGCACAACCCAAGTGAACTGTCAGTATACAATCAGTATGCGCTAGTATAGATTCAGTATAAAATCAGTATGAATCAATGACTGTAGCGCGGTCAGCGATGATGATATTTTGACAAATATGCTTGAGTATACTGGAACCAGTATGAATTTATAGTGGATGTTCGCTTGGGAAAGCAAAGCAATCGATTTTCTCTTTCCTCAATTACATCCAATCTCGATCAACAACAACAAAAAACGTGCCAAATCAACAGAGTCCGCTCACGAATACAATTCCAAAGTCATTGTAGCAGAACAACTGAACCGATCTTCACGTCAATGGAAAAATCGGAACAACAGAATTGTGTCCGTCTATCGCTGCGGACCGGTTATTCCGCATTTGGCAACAACATCAAATACGATGCACTTGCACAAATACTAGCAGGAATCCGAAAAAATATATACAGATATAGGGTATTCACAAATACAGAGCAGTCATCGAATCGAATGCCTGCTCCTACGAATCGTACTTGTTCCGATGCGAATTTACAATAACATAGATAAACATATATGTACTAGTAAACTAGTTAATGCCATTTTATGAATCATTGTTTCGCTGATTGTTGATCGCTCATCGCATGCACACGATACACATTAAGGTGCTGTACCAAATACCAAGTTAACCAGTGAGACAAATCATTATATACCCTACCTATATTCAAATGATAGACGTTCAATTCGAAAGTGCGGATTAAGATGGGAGATGGCATATGGTCCTTCTTAACTTCCACAAGTGCTCAGTGGAAATGTTCCAAATGTTGTGACCGAAATTCGTCTTTGCAGAGCATCAACTGCCGTAGCACGGAAATCGTTATTCGTTTTCATCTGTGCCGGAAAATGTGTCCATTTCCCATTTGTTCGTTTGTAAACTGAATCCGTTCCAAAACGGATCTTGGGAGAGAGGACCATATGGAGTGCTTCTGTGCTTCATAGTCGGTATGGAAACTGCCGTATCACACACTCACGAAAATATTCGCATCAAGAGTTCTTTGAAGTCTACGTATGCATCTGTGCTGTATACTGTATATGTTTCGATCACACAGCAACAGACACAAGCATTGGAAGGTTTCAACGCTGCTTAAACGAATCCAAGAGATTTTCTAGAAACCCCCAATACGATTATTTTCTTATGGGCATACGGAATATCTCGCATCAATTACTAAAAATACCGTATCAATTATCAATAATCGATCAATTGTTGAACTGTTACACACTAAATCTGCTACTCCAGAATTCACTTAAAAATCATTTCAACCACTGTAGTCCGTGGAGAGCAAACGATGGACCAATAAATTCAGGTTAATGATTTTTGCTCGCTAAATTCTGTCGAGAACCGTAAAAAATCAATATCCAAAACGAAAACTCATTTCAAAATCATTTCGTCCACTGAACTTAGAGAAAAACATCCGCATTTTCAAGTTGTGCACTCCTATTTTATATGATAAATCGTGAATGTTCTGTCAATTGATGGTTTTTTATATCCTTCATTCGTTCATCATTTGCATTCGACTTCTGTTGTAGTACCACATAATTTACTAAATATGATTTCTCTGAAAAAAGCGGTGCATCGACGACATAAAATACACAAAAATACACTGGATTTCCCAATTTTATATCATTAAAAGTAATAATAATAATAGCAACAATAAATAAATAAAATCCTCATATTACTTTAAATCACATTAACATGCGACAGCACATTGAGTGGAATCAATGAATTTATGCATTTATTTATATTTAATATTTATTGTAAATAATAGGTCCGTAGTAATCCGAAACGGAAATCGAGCACCGGTGTTTTCACGTGTCGATTCCGTTCAGCCGATTCATATCTGCGTCGATCGCAAAATGATCCGCATACTATATAAATTTGAATCAGCTGACCGGAGTTCACGAAGACCTCCACATCTGCACGAAACCGAAAATAGTATGTATATTGTGTATTCGATATGTATATGAATGTACGATTATATTAATACAATACATGAGTATATTCTACATAAACATCATAACAGATATCATATTGAATTAAAATTAATAATCATCAAATAAAAAAATTGGCAGAAAATTTTATTATTGATTAGGTATCATCTATTTATACCTATTTATTAATGTTTAGTGTTCATTCAAATCGACACATACTATATATCCCGCCCAAACAATGGCACATTGAATGCTATTTCTGGGGGGAATTCAATTCTTATGCAGTCATTTTTAAATCACATTGTTTTTATTGTTTAGAAGAATTATACGATGATTTAATAAATAATTATTATTGAATAATTCCGATGAATTTTCGACACAATTGAAGAGAGTATGTTGGCTGGATAATGGGTCGATAAGCTCGAATACCATATTTTTTCCAACGGCCTGGTTCTCAAAATAAATAAAATACCTTTCCGACGGTATATTGCTCAAATCGATCGGACAAATGATTCACGAGATTCCGAGAACCTGAATGGAGTATTGATGGGATATCAGAACTCATCGTCCCCTAATTATTCTAGTCCCGTTTCGCAGTGCAAAGCGATTATTCGATTCGTATTTTTTCCCCAAAAACGAATGCTTCAAATGGCAAATAAGATCTCTCGCAAAATGTATTAATAATTTGTATCATGAATTGATCGAATTTTCCATTAGAAATCATTATTATGTGATTGCAAGGCAAGAAATTGATTGATCGTTGCCCCCCCTCTTTTCTTTTCATATTGATATCCAACTTTACTTTGTCTGTTTTTCCTGTCAATTAATTGGTGATCAAATTTTACCCAGAATTAGAAAAACAAGATCTAAGCAAAATCATCGAATGAAGAAGAACATGAAAAAAGAGGAGAAATTGGTCAGCTACGTTAACTACGAGGTACCACTTAACATACATACTTTGGGACATAAAAGTTTTGAAAAAATGTTGTTTTTTTTCTTTGCCGTAAAAAAACAATCGCTCTGGAAGGAGCTCTTTGGTCAGTCATTGGAAAAAAGTGAAATTTGAAACCTTCAGAAGATACACTCATCGGCCAATGCTAACACAATACCTGAAAATCTATCGAAAATTTGCATACCCACCGCTAGTTCCGTTGCACACAAGAAACTCTGGCGTTCACCAACCCGGTCAATTCCGTTCATTACAATGTAAATGCAACACAAATTGAACGATACAACGGTCAGCGGATTGCGTAACACATACATCAGAACAACACGCACGAATTATGCACAGCTACATCGTTCATGTGTAAGCGTTTGTGTGCGTAAGTCAAACGGAGCATCGTGCTCAGCGAAATATTCTGCGCTACACAATTCACGCGTGCTGCTTCGACGTTTGTCTGGTCACTTTCGAGCGGAATTGAACCGAAAACAACACGAAATCCAACGACCGCATGGTCGTTCATTTTGTGTTGAATAGCGGTGAACACTTTTGAACGAATGGATGAACGGATTTGTTTTCTGTGTGTGTCATTCGATTATTTCCAAGAAATACACAGCAACACAGGCAATTTTGTTACAATGGAAGCGGATTCGGGGATTTGCTTGGCTCACCAAGAGATAGAGAAACTTTCATGGAATTCTCTTGATCTTTTACGGACGCCAAATGAGTTCGGCACATTCTGTAATGCACTACAATATTTCATTGCGTAATAATTCAAGAATGAATTCAATAAACATGACAAGATTAAAATAGTATACGCTTGGAAGAAGCATTTCGAAAAAAAATCGTCCGGAAAATCCACCCTCCCCCTCCTGCTTCCTCTCTTCGTAAGTTTCATACATGTTTTGCTAATTTTTGTACAGGAAATCTCTCTGAAATCTCATTTTCACTGAAAATGTTCTTTAGAGGGCGCTTCATGAGGCAAATGTTCAAATTTGATTCAAATGAGGGACTGTAAAATTTTGCGCACTGAATACCCAATTTTCGTGTTTTCGCTATTTGTGATCCGCTGTTGTGAATCGTTAACGATGCTTAAGATTCACAACAGTAACAAAACGTAAATTCGCATCAACAACACCAGTGATATTTCGCCTCCATCGCACGTCGAAAACTAACATTTGCCTCATAGGCGCTTTAGTAGAAAAATTGTGGTAAATGCATGTAAAGATCGAAAAATTATTCTCCAATTAATCGCAGGAATCGCAGGAAAAAAAATCGATTCGGCTGAAAATATGTACAGACAGGTTTTTGAGACGGAAAATCAATTCTTAGAGTTTCGATCAGAAAAATGACTTCTAGAGAGGACCCAGGAATGGTCAAACATGTTCAGAGAGGGGAGGCAAACATCCTTCACATCCTATCCACACATAAAAACCACATGTATTAAATGTCGTTCATCGTCATGCAATGGTATATACATATAGTATGTACTACATACCTATTTGCGGAGAATGATGCTATGGGGCATAGGCATAGCGCATAGCTATGACACGATGCTCAGAAAATAACGAAATTGTTGTAATTAATTTTGAAGGAATAAATAGAGAGAAAGAAAAACACTTTGTGCCGAATCGTTTTTGTATTAGTGCAAATCTGCATATTTGCTCCATTTATTGCTCCATAACGGTGGCATGAAATATTTCCTCCGAATCTCCGTACATATTGAGTAAGTTCTCCAACATTTTTATTCTATTTTTCTTTTCTTCGTTTCGTTGCTTCATCTGGTCGATGCGTTGCCGAAGCGAATCAACCTCAGTTTTCGCTTCTCCGATTGACATCAAAATACTTCGCAAATCGATCGCAGCTCCCAATCCCAATTGTAGTCTTGGCATTTTGAGTAGTCACAAAAAAAACGAATAATTTCAGAATAACACGATGTTGGCTTTTCGAGTTCACAACGAGAAATGGAATGAAATCACTAAGAGTTAACAATTTCTCACTCTCAACCGCGTTGCTTCTGGTATCGGTTTGTCAATCCAATACTCAGGGCGACAACCACGAAAAAATTCTCGGTTTTCCAAACCGTTCGTTCCACGTTGCTACCATGAAGCTGGATGAAACAACAGAAAATGACCGATGAAGAGGACAGAGGAATGTTGCGAGAGTGAGACACGCATTTCAGTGTTCACGTAGTTGCACTGATTACAAACGAACGTATTGTCTGATTGCTATTCGCGCGTGGCGCATCACTTGTACAGAAAAATCATTCCAGAACGATCAAGCTACATTTCAATAAGTGAAAATGGCAGACGCTATAAAAGCGGCAAGGGACGTGCTCGAGAAAATCCAGATCGATAGAGACTTGTTCCAAAGAAAACTCAATTCATTTGAAAGTGAGTTGATAACAATTATAAGCGCACTATATAGAGAGAAACGGCAGCTCCTTAAAAAAGAATTGGAATTGGAGAAGAAAGTTTTACGAGTCATAGGTGAGTTCGGCGAAAAAAAATTCTAATTTCCAAATGAGAAAAAAGTGGTGTCGTTCATTTGCAGGTGGAGAACGAAGGTCAACGTAGACAAAAACAATCTATCCGCGTCAATCTATCGCGAATGTGAAGAGAATTGTTCTTTATGGTGAAGTTCAAAATGTGCACAAAATAAACGGAATATATAATTGCGAAATGCGATTGCGATCGCTTGAAATGTGGTGATTGTAATCGGTTTTATCTCACTGCCCCCCCCCCCCCTCTCTCTTCGTATGTTCGGAATAATGAGTATGGTGTAACTGGAGCGGACGACGCACAAATCACGCGTATTCGATTCGACGAAATCCGAATGGAAAAAATAATCTTGGGCTATGTTATGAACCAGTGCATTTGTGTCGTTTCTTTAACTTTTGCCGAACGAAGCTATGGCTGAATTTGTTTTTTTCTTCTCTTTTGGAATGGAATCGTTTGTGTGCAACGCAACGACATTCATCCATTGTATTGCTCTCCTTTTCATCCGTACTTTTTCCATATTGATGACGATAATAAATGTCATTTGTGTGTGCGATCGCAGAAGACACCGGAGACAATTCTGCAAACGTATTTCTCTTTCAGATGCTCTGAAAACGCTACCGAATACCATCGAATGCATTCGTTCTCAACCAATAGAACGAGAACAATAATCTATTGCGATTGCCTTGATTCGCGTCTCGAAAACCTCGTATTTCTGCACTTTCATCAAGAATGCTCGAAGCTCGAAGCTCTTTCACGACAAACATTACGCACGCTGAGCGCCATCTGCCAGTAGAGCATGCAAATTATTTATACATCAATGAATTTTAGGAAAAAATGGTTGTAACTATGAAGGACCGACGTACCTGATTGCCAGCACATGGGAGACACAAGTATCAGAGACGGAAATCGAGAGTGAGGGAGAGAGAAACGGTGTTTTGTTTCAATTTTGTTAGTACATTTATTCTGGATGTTTTTTAAAATTCTGTTTTAATAATAATTAGAATACAATTATGATTAAATGTTCATGTTGATCGTTCGGACATTCTGAATATGTAGCTCTATGAGTTTCGGTAACGTGTTCTCCTGGTCAAAATTTGTCTCGTTCCATCGACACCCACTCACATTTTCCAGTGAGCACTCGAGTGTTGAAGCGACCAACATAAAAGCGCATGTACACCTCAACACACCATCATTTCTCTCGATCTCGTCAGATTGAAATTCTCATAGGAACACCCACTTCCGTAGCTGACAAAATGTAGATACATACATAGAAATGAAGCTATAGTACAGTACATGCTCCTGTTCATCGTTATATTTAATTTATTTATAAATATTTTGGTGCGATTGTTGATTTTCTTTCCATTTTATTCTGCCTAGATCTAGTACTTCATAGTGCTCATAATATTTATATTTGTATTATAGTATTATTTGTATACATGGCGCTTAGGCACTGCATGTGGATGTGTTCCATTTCAGAATAGGAAGGCATAATTTAGCGATATATGGATCATAAATAGCACCTATAACATGTTGGATGGATTGGCTTATTGTAGATATCGTGCAATGTGCATGTGCATTCTGTAGAAAGGCATTGATTTACGTTTTAGTCATACAACTCAAATGACGTGCAACAGGCTGAGGGTTGGTTTTGCCCATCATTTTTTTTCTTTTTGATTTTGCAGCAGAATGCCGGTAAATGCTCAATATATAGTAGCATCACACCCACATCAAATGATTAGAAATATTCGTCAACGATTGATTTGTTATCCTCTCTTCAAATGAGAAGGAAAACATAAGGGCAGACGGAAGGAGAGAAAGAGAGAAAAAACAAAACGAAATCGTGAAATATTCTAAACGCAACATAAATAAAATATAAAATAGGTACTAATCATTCATATGATAGGCGCACACTTCCTTTTGATTTTGTTTCTTCGTTAGCGTAAAGAGGAACAATATTTTCTAATTACTGATTTTAATGAACTATATCACCGTGCAGATAACTCTAATGTGTACGATGTCAAATCGGAATCTCTGTTCTATGATGTTATTAAGTCACATACACTCACACGAAACTAAAATGATTTGCGCTGGCTATTCTGAATGACTTTTGGTTTAGTTATCATTTTTATTTTATTATTTCTTATTTTTATTATTTTATGGAATTTATGGAAATGAAATCCGGAAATCATTATTTGGTCTACATTTTCAATTCATCAATTTGTATTATACTACACTAGACACATTCATACATTCATTTTTTTTTATTTTTTTTTCAACATACACGCGTTCGCATATATCGTGGTATTTAATTATTTTTTATTAGAATAGAATAGAATATTATCTGTAAAACGTACAAGTAATTAAATTTAATGAAATAATAATAAAATATTATTAACTACAACACTAGTCAACGCTGCTAGAAGGACCCTGTCCAGAACCGAATTCCGAAGGTTAAGCTCATGCTTTGATTCGCTTTCGAGTGATGGCTTTCGGCGATTGTAACGTTTTCCAAATTCAGCGAGTCAAAGTACATGTTCAGTGTTCACGTGTTTCATTCTTCAATTCAAGTACACCTAAATACTACCAAGGCATTCAATATTTATATCAATAAAAAGGTGAATTGATTGATGCAAAATGGCCAAATGGTGACATGTTGAATTAAATTGTCCCAACCGAAGCCATGCTGAATTCGCGAATCCATGTCAACCGATGACTTCTGATAAACAGTAATTCGCACGTTCAGCACGTTCCACCGCATCAATCCTGGGTGAGATCACCTTAATAGCTTTTCTAAACTTCTGTCCTTCTATTATTCCTAACATAGATTATTCACCCTACCATTGTTGGATTTTTGCAATGTTTAAACCTTCCAAATTTCAAATTAGATATTCTTTATTTTTGTTTTCAATCAATTCAATTAAATATTAGTACTAACGCAACAAACTAAGGAATACTAATGACGACAACCATATGACACTTGAAATCGATGAAATATTATTGCCTAAATTCGTTTTCGGAGTGGGACCTGCGCAAAAGGAGAAAAAAGAAGAATATTTGGACGAAAACTTCCAGATTATTCAATAGTTCCTTTGAGGGCGGTTTCAGATGTCGTATGTACCTGTAACTGGAACAACAATGGCTTCTTCGGTTGAATAGGTAGACCAACCATACGTGTTCTTGGCTCTGACCCGAACGGTCCAGCTACCCGATTCCAGGTTGATCACGTGCTTGATTCTGGAATTGGCAATAAATGAGAAATCAGCAATCGTGAGGTCATCGTTTATACCAAAGCCGGACGAGAACATAAAATGAATAAAAAACTTACTTCCATGCACCCTGATGCTCATGACTTTTCTCATGTCCGATCGGTTTATGAGTGACCCATTCCTTTGTCTGAAAAATTTGGAAGGAGGACATTTGTACATAAGCTAAACGAATCGAAGATACAAATGAAATGATGTCGAAAATGGTCACTTGGACCATGCAAATGGGCCCGCTGGCCGCGTTCATACATTATGCAATATGCGGTCAAAGGTCGAAATGGGAATGAATAAAAATCAAAGAAATAAATTTACTCCTTTCAGTTGATAACTCAACGCGACTTCCGTCAATTCTTGGAGACTTCTGATAATCCAGTGTGTGGTCACTTCGTCGCCAGTTTGTTCCAAATGATCCAGATACGGTGCTGCCGGCACAAGCGTTAATTCGATTTTAACGTTCCCGGAGCCCATTTCATTTTTCACGCTGCATTCGTATTCGCCCAAATCGTCTTTGGTCACGTTATTGATAACCAAAATCGATGAATTTCTCTCGTCATCGTGATGGTGTTTCTTTGGTGCATCAAGAATGGTGTGCTTAACGCCTGAGCGTTGCTTTTGTGAGCCATTTATAGGCTTGCCATTTTTATACCATGCAACTTGAGTCCTCGATGACGAATCATAGTCGCAGTACAATTCAGCATTGTCACCTCCTTCTGTGTTGACAATCGATCGATGGGCACTCACGCGTGGAGTATCTACCGGAAGCGTAATCGAAAAATCAAATGGAAATTAAATAAATGCATACGATCGAATCGATCGAATGTTATCGAGCGCTTACATAGAACATTTATTGTGACACTTGTGGTGCCAACATTATTTCCGTCGCCTCCTTCCACTAAACATGTGTAGACCCGGTTGTGTTCACGAGTAGCGCTATCGATGATCAAGCGGTTGCCGTCGATATGGACATCATCGTTAGTGTTTACGCGATTTTCGCTGCTGATCCATTTAACATCGGTCGTCTCTGGTCGACCTTTGCACGATATTTCGATGCGATCGCCCTGCCGGAATGTCATCGACCTTTCAGATATGTCACGATCATTATGCATTATGTGTGCCGACGGTTTTTCCATTGCGCCACCATTCGCTGGAATCACCATCAGTTTCGCTGTCATTTCGATGTTATTGGGCAGCACCTGACAAACGTAATTGCCCTCATCTGCTGGCTGCACATTTTTAATGATCAACGTGTGATCCGTTGGATTCAAAATGGTACGCTCGTCTGCGATACCTCGCATATTTCCAATGTACAGCATACTTTTATGATTGTTTTTATACCAATTGAACATGTTTGTCGCTGCAAATGAAAGGAGAAAAGTTATCTATAATTTCGTATTCTAGTGCTGGCTCGGCGTGTCGACTTACCGGCGGGATTTTTTATTTCACATTTCAACTCAGCCGTATCGCCAACCTTCACTTTTTCGGTGTAGGCGGTCAACTGGAAGTACGTAGCTTCATTTTCGTTTATATTCACATTGTTCGATTCTCGTGAAGCTTGTTCGGAACCAACTTCGTCCTTGTAGTCTCCGTAGTCGGCTAATTTCATCGAAAAATGCATGGAAAAAAAAGAGAAAACGTCAATGAATGACATGTACCTGTGCCGGTCCCGATCGTCATTGGTCTGATCGACGTCCCAAACGAGCGCCCCCAATTTTTTTCGTTGTGTACTCACGTTGAATATTTTGATAGTCGTTATCTCCATTGGTTGCATCTGCTGGCATGGCATTGCCTCCTGAAACAAAAGTGAGAAAACATCGAATGAATACACAAATACATAGTTCACCATCAATGAACGACAAAAGTGTACAGTCTCATTCAATTCATACGATCCGATCAGTGCGTCGACGATAGCGGCACGAACGCTTATGCAACTGTTATATTGAATTAATTTTTTTTCGAAAAAAAAAGAGGAACAAAATTCCCAGCTCAAGCACGTTGCAACCGATACATTTGACGAAATTATAGAGTTATGTACGGCAACCGATGGACCGCTCGGTCGGTTCGTCGCGTCTTCCATTCAATTCACAATTTAAAAATAATTGGCTAGAAAGCCAAATCATATGGGTAATAAAAGAAAAAAATGTTGACATTGAACTGAAACGAATGTGTGGCTGGCCCGGGCACTTTCGTTGGCATTACTCGATGCATCGAGAATTATTGTGTGCGAGTTAATGATATGGACCGTGCGACCATGCAGCCCAAATAGAATTCGAGTTACACATATGATTTATTGGCAATCCACTGAAATGGGAGGGGTTGTCTTGTCACCAATTCACCACAGTTCACGTTGTTTTCGTTTGCATTTGCATTTGTCGTTCGAT
>JANTFB010091763.1:0-13882 GCA_026546635.1 Porricondyla nigripennis | reverse complement strand
CTGACTCAGTTAAATTAAATAGAAAAATTGAAACGAAGAGAATTAAGGGAAAGTGGGATGAGAGAACGCAATACGATCGCACCCCACTCAATCGTCGGTGCATACCATTCGAAGCCTTGAAAACATCCATATTCTAAGTTCTCGACGAAAGCCACTAACCGCACACTCCAGAGAGATGAAAAAAAAACGTCTTAAATCTAAACCGAAATGAAACGGGACAAAAAATGATTTGCTGGAGACGGCAGGGCAGCAGACATTTTTAATAGAGGACACAACGTCGAAGTGACGAAAATAGAATGAAGCGTTCGCCTTTCGCTTTTCGCTATCATCATCATTCTCGTAAAAGACTCGCTGCGCAAACAAACTTTCAAACTCGTTACTGTGCATTACTTCTGTGCAACTAAATTCGTTCAACGTCTTATTTGAATAAAAAACAAATTTTGCGTACGTTTTCGACCCATCCCAACTCCCCCCGATTCTTTTTTTCTGATGTGTTAGCAATGTACGTACGTTTTGTTTGCATTTCTCTTTGATAGAATGCGTTGAAGCATTTGAATATGATATAAGCGACTCAGTATGAAAGTGGAGGAGAGAAAAAAATGAAGAGAATGCAAAGGAAGAGAGAAGAAGCCGCACGCAGATTTTATACCTACACAGAACCGAATGATTGGTAGAGTTTGTTTTTCTTTGTTTTTTTTTTGTGACAAACGGGACAGACAGCCAATTCGTGCCTGGCAAAAGATATCAGTGTGCAGACATAAGCGTTGTGAATTAAGCAGGGTCGTACCCATGCGCACCGAATATCGGGTCTCTGGGGCTCTATGGGAAAATGTATGAAACTTTGCGACACGGATACACTTGTATGTTTTCGCCATTTTCGAGATCACAATCATGCCGAAGGTTTGTGAAACGATCCCACTCACAATGTGCTAGCAACATGTAGAAAGAAGTGGCAATTTGGAATCTTACTGGTGATCCTGCTCATGTATTTTTCCCCCGTAGAGCGATTATGATCGCAGCACAGAGCTCAGAACAACTGAAGCGTTCAAGCGGAAATTTCTAAAATGTCAATTAAACGAATTCGGCGAATATTTGATTCCTCACAAATATTTGTGTTGCAGTTCAATGTATTATTGAAGTCACCTCATTTCCCGAGAGGGCGGCATTTCCGTATAGCCATAGATTTTATGGCTGGCGAAGTGTGACCCCACCTACTGTGCGTATTCGACATGTATGCTTAAACGCATCCAACCAACCTCATATAGGCACGATGGCAAACACTTTTCGACGCCAAATTGAAACGTTGGTGTCTGCATTCAGTACAATATGGTGCGCGGGTCTGGGACTCTGGGCACACATATAGCGAATCTAATGAAGCGAATCAGAAGCATCGACCGCGTGCGACAGCACACAAAACAAACCGAATCAGCGTAAAATATAATATAATATTGTAATAACAATAATAATAATATAAAGAATCCCGTTTGTCACATTTGCAATTTATTGGTGCTTCTTTTTCGGTGGCATTCTGTGCGAAGTTGCATTCGGAGAGGCTGCGGCGCCAGTCAGCTCTTCCAGCATATATGACTGTATGGAGGTGCTGGACCTGGACAATGAACTCGCAACTCTCTACAACCGACCGATATCATCGTCTGTACAAGTCACTTTCAATTTAGTGCTTGCGTTGGAGCGGTTATGTGTTTGCGTCGCACATGCATTCAAAAATGAGCTCCGTGAGCAGAATCCAAACCCAAATGCATATAAGATAATACAAACCCTAAACATAAATGGGTTGAACATACTTTCACAAGAAAAAGAAACGTACCGTGCATTGCATACGCTGGGCTGCCTCCCACCAGTAGATATACATATTTCTACACATAAATTTAAATGGTAAGCCGTCACGAATTATGGCTGACTTGTAGTTGAGACTTTACCCGTACGTACGATGACGATCAGATGTCCCACTCTCACTATCTTCAGTACAATTTCGTAATATGTAGCATGGACTTGGGCATGGTTCACATGATGTATTGATCCATCGATTTATCTAGCACTTGTTCTTGGAGGCATGGATGACTGTATCCAAATTTCTGTTGCATGCAGATGAGCGGCTCGGCCAAATGTATTTATATTTTTGAGCTGGTTTGTGTTTTTTTTCTTTTCAAGATACAGCTGAACGGCATCAGAGACGAAAATAAATTGAATTCATCTCGCGTCGAGTGATTGAATTACGCACGCACACATACTTGCAGAGAAAAAGAAAATCGAGCCAAATAAACTGTGTCGAATTTGAAAATATGATGCATATGCGGATGCGCACCTCACGAAATGACGAATATGGATCGATTGACTGACAAGTCGATGTAAAATAAACGGAGGGCAATCAAAGAGGAGACTGTAAGATGAATGATGCACGTGTAACATCCCATCTGTCTGTAACAATATACAAACATGAACGATGAACATTCACGACGTTCGGTGAATGTGTGCGCCATGTTGTATACGTTTCACTAGAATAACACACAACTAAATGAATATTTTTATTCACATCTGTCTGCCCACGCATTTCCACGGAGAACATTGAAAAATTGCAAAATAAAGAATGGGATGATTGCAAGAAAGTGGGATTCACTTGCAGCCTGCCACGAGACAAAAGAAATTCGGAAGACAGCCCAAAGCATCCCCGTACTACGTACCCGTAGAGCATAAATTATGCTTCACAGTGATGAGATCGGAAGGGACAGGGGGAACGCATGGTAGAAGATACAAAGAAAGATGGCCGTGAGGTGTATCAAGAGTGTGACTAACTGTTTCTGTTGAAGTTTGGGTATTGTTTTTCGAAAAAAAAAAGAAATATAATGGCCGTTGGGCAACTATCAAACGATTTATGTTTGGACTGTTGCTGAATAGGTTCGCGTGCATTTGTCTTGGGACATGCGGAGACATGTCCTTCATTTTAGTTGATATGGTTGGTCACTCTCATGTATCCATTGTTCCAGTCATTTGAGAAGTGAAAGAGATAAAATAAATGGCGCATGGAATACATAACGCTCGAAACATAGTAAAGGACATCATTAATAAATCATTTGTCGCTCGCAACGTCGTTCAACATCATTCGAATAGAGTCATGGCGTTAGACTACGAGCGAAATGGAGTGTTTCTTCAGAACGGTCGCCCTCGTAAACAGGTCACTTTTGCGTTTTCGGTGCGTTGCTTCGGGTGTGTGTTTGCTCGCGTTCTATTGTCAAAAATGTATCCAGCGTCATCGAAGGCACACGAAACGAAAATCCATGTTGCATCGATCCTAGTATTATTCGTCTCTCTTCGAAATGTCGCCAAATGTTTCAATCATCAACAATCGGATAGCCCGTCAGATTCGTGTCCAATCAGGATTTCAGAGGGTCGCTCGAGCATGTTTTCGCAATTATCAATTCACTGTGACACGCACAAATAATAAATTTGAGTCGTGCGATGTGTTCCGAATAAGCGCGGGTCACTATGTGAGTCAGGGACGAATTGCTGTTCCATAAAATACGAAGACTCCCACCAATGGACGTAAATTGAATGAAACGCAAAGCTCCGTAACATGAAATCGAATAAGATTTGCATGTGATTTTGAAATTTGGCACGTATCACTTCACTCTCTACAAACTGAAACCAAAAAATAAAATATATATATAAACGATATCATGGACATACGCGTAGCTTTTTGGTCTATCCTTGAATCGACACGTATGGAACATTTGACCCGTGCACGAGAGATTGTTTTGGTAGGATGACGAATAGATAGACGCTGTCTGTTTTTTAACACTTTGCCCGAGTGAATGGGGAATTCGGCTAGCATCGAGTTTCTTCGGACCACACAGTGTGGCCTGAATTTTCCCTCGAAACAGATACGGTAGAAGCAGCGCCGAACGCAAACTTCAAAGTAAAAAGACGTTTGCACCGCACGCGAACATCCGTATGGATTCTATTGAAAACTCCATGCAAAAAATATGATGATTCACAATGAATTTTTATCCAGACCGAAAATCGTATGCATTGCGAACGAACAGAGTTTGTCGTTGCGGATTGCATTGGCACGGAAATGGGGATGCACGAGCAACTAGTTTTCCGATTTCATCGCGTAGATTCGATGCTGCTACTTTCCATGTGATGTGTGGATTGGTTAACAACAGAACAACTTATCCCACGTACGATACATCAGTTCCACGCTATCTCAATATACCACCGTGTGCAGTACATAACGAGATTATACACCAACTAGGTATGCATGTAGTTTAATACAGGGCGCATTGCACAGTGTGCATCGGATATAGCATACTGCATACACACTGACGGACAGACGCGTACGTTTCCGTAATTGCATTTTCAATTTTGAAAGCAACAAAAAGTGGATCTCATCGAAGTGGCATCGTTATTTCATAAAATGAACCATTTGTGTCGTAATGCACTTATGTGCATGGCTCTGCGAATTCATTGTGCACTGGTCAAATTGGTGTCGATTCGTTTAATTAATCGACCGCAAACACATCGCTCCTTGATTTATTTGTTGAAAATTGCATCAATGATTCCCACTCGTCAATTATTCGCGCCACATTGCGGCAATTCGTTTGAATGCGTGTAGCTCGCGTGCTCACTGTAAATGGTCCGCGCTTCAAAACTACGAGATAAACTTATGAAAAAAATAGAATGATTGCGACATGCATCGCACTCAGGAGGGTCCGAAAATATGTTCCCACCTCGATAGCGCGACTCATTGACATTGATATTGATATTGATAGTGTAAAATACGATTCACCATGCACTGTGTGTATATGTATGTATTCCTACTCAATGTTGGCAAGTTGCATGCAGACCGCCGGGCGACTGCGGCTAAAAATGTTCAGTCCACTCTAAACAGAGATGAAAATTGTTTGTTCCATGGAAAAACTCACGCGATACAATTGCTGGATAAAATATAGATTCGCCTGGCTTACGACAAAAATATAATAATAACAGTTGAAATCATGCAGATTCCGCAGAATGCATTTTTCCAATTGAGAAATTTGTACATTTCGCAGCACTGTATCGCAAACACACACACACACACACACACACTCACACAGCACTCACACACGTCCGCGATACCAATATAGTATTCAAGCGAATTCAATGTAGCTCGATGGGTGAGAAAAACAGCTGGATTGGAATGGAAAAAATAAAATAATATTAAAACCATCGCACAGTTTAATGGAATATCAATCTATCGATTTAGTTCGGGATAATGGGAGCTCCGCAGTGCACATGTCGATAATCGAAAGTTATTGGATGTTATAGCATCTGAGCTCTCTGAATTCACTTACACGCGAGTACACAGCTGGGACGAATGGAATAATCAATTGGAGGAAGGGAATCTCCCAAGCGATGTGAGGAAATCGATAATGATTTGCGGTGATCGGATGTATACAACCGAATAGAGTTGAGTCGAACGCCACATATATGTCATGATTGCAGGCCAGCCGTGGTCATTTTCGCACTTCTCCATTTGATCAAATGCATGCGCGCAAGAGCATCGACGCTCACTGGATGAGCTCGGACTGTGGACGAGCATGCATTCGCTATTGTACTTTTTTCTGCCAATGCTGTCCACGTAGCTTTGTTCGAACCGGTCTTCATCGCCTATCATCCGATGGGCAGGGTCCAACTGTTTGAGAGGAGATTTTCGTTTATGCGAACAACATGTGCATTGACAAGATCGCCGGCTGTCCGGGGATCGATCGTCTTATCGTTGATAAAGCAATCGGCCACAAACAGTAGCGGCGCATTGTTGAGCTTAATGAGTTTTAGTTCCCATAATTGTTGATATTTTCCTGATCGTCCCAAATGAATTGAGTTGCCTTTTTGTATTTTTTCGCTATGATACGATATAATATTATGTATGCCTTATGTTGTGAATTTAGAGAGAAAAAAGCGTCGCTCTGTTCGTGAATATGCTGCGATGCGGTGAGATTGAGACTGACTCGATTTAACTACGCTAGATTGGTGTTATTCTTCATATCAGCAACAAATATTCGAGGTTGATTTCTCTCAGCTAAACAGCCATTAGGACGATGGAAATGTGTATCATCTTCATCAGTCATTTAAGAGCGCATAGTCGCTTGGCCAATAATCTGACGATGAAATTCATTACCGAAGCATTGTATTCTCATTCGATTTTTTTCCTTTTCAATAACACAAGTGTTTCCGAAATCCGTAGAGCGCATGTGAACGAAAAAAAACGTAAGCCATCACCGATTCGGAGTGGTGCCGTGCTCATAGATGACTTGACACGTACGGAGCAACTATGCATGCCACTTTATCATTGCCGGGCGGTTCTATCTCTTACAATCGTCTGGCGCTAACTACATAACTGACAAAATTCGTTCGCAGACATCGACTCAATCCATTGTGGCATATCATGTAGTATTAGATTACATACGATATAACGTATAATTTAGTTCAGTGTGCTCTGATATGCATGGAGTGACACGATCAAGCAGACACAAAGGAACGGTCGGTGGTTAAAGTGAGCGCCCATTTGTTCACATATGTCATTCGCACATAAGTCGCCTAATTTCCAAGTCGCTCAGGCAAATCGGTGTTCGCGTTTCTGTGGTTTTCCCATTTCTGCACATGCGAGTATGTGGCTGAAGGTTGGAGTAAAAACTGAAGGCACAAAACTGAGTAGTGCGCAATCCGTATGGCGGATTTTTTGTCCATAAAACTCTTCGAACTGAAGCGATTTGCGATTCGGTCCGACCACTTTGCATAACGGATACCAGATTGAAATAGAGCCCACGTTTAGCAGGAACTTGGAGGCTAGGCTGATTCGAAAGTCTTTTCGGAACGAACTCCGTAAGCCCCCTGGCGTTTCAGCGCGCTTCCATCTTTCTGTGGCCTGCGCTCCAACCTATGTGGAACAACTCTAACGAAAATGTGGTTAGTGTGCGCCGCGCGATGTATGTTCTGCTTGACGTCTGTGTATTGTGTAATATGCAGGCTGTCCGGTGTAATATTGTACGTGTCGCAAATCTAAATCTGTTGATAAAATAACGCACGATTTACGCTTACATCAAATTCCGGAACACTACATTTATTTATAAGCCGCCACCGTTGCTATCGCGCCACCACTCCACCACCGTGGCCGTCGTGCGGTGTGTCTGCACGTGACATGCATCCGAGAGAATGTGGACTCCGTTATGGGTACGATGATTTTCGGGAAGCAACGACAACAATAGCAAAAACGCATTATTTGCCTGAGCCGAGTGGAGTGCTCTGTTTGCAATGGGCACACAGTAGGTATTGATACCGCCAAACGGCCAAAGTGTGAAGGAACTAATGCAAATTTTTTGTCGCGCCCGGGAAATAATCGTCGAAGGCGGCAGCAGACACACAACTGACTGATTGTGAATGCTGTACCCGGTGGCAATGTCAACAGCAGTGAACATGTGTAGAGGCACACATGCGAACACTGAACGTGAGCATGCAACACACAAATCATATGCGCGAGAGCAAACAGAATTGTGCAGACGACCGAGCTTTTTGTTTTATCGACTTTAATCAGCGGTATGGCGTTTGGTTGATCCTTTTCCGGTTTGCATATTGTCTGTGAATCGTACTGCGCTCCGGCATACATGCACGAGATGAAGATACGACTGTTTGTTGTTTGGCAGCGCGCCAGCACAACTTCGGTGCGTGAACGTCGAATATCCGCTCAAACGACAAAAAAAAAGAAGAACTCAAATGTTTTTCTGTGGTTAATTGTGTTGACGACATGCGCCGCAACGTCGAAATGCACAATAATAAATTTGTTTGTGTTTTGTCAGCCGGGTGAAATTTTCAATGGAATTTCGCTAATTGCATTTCGTTTGTTGAAGCGACGTTTCGGCTGATAACGCGCTGTAGTGAGTGCCTTATGCTGCACATTCAGATTGGGTAGGAGCGTGGGAGTCGGGGAAATCCTTTCGGTTTGAAGTGAGTTTCATGTATCCGCTTACCCAAATCCAACTGGCACTTTTTAGTTTGTATTTTTTTCTATTTTTTTCCCATTTCGCCTCATCGCACGTAACCAGGGGCTTCCATACACCCGCTTGTTGCGCGGTGCACTTCGCACAATTTACACAATTGTTCCGGGCGCAATCGTTGCCAGGCATCCAACTATTAATTGCATAGTATGTATATGAATAATGGTATTTTATATACGGTGTACTCGGCACTCGGTACTCGGTGCTGTACCGAGCCATACACATATGTGTATTTAAACGACGTACTGCGGATTTCCAATTAAAATGTCTCAAAAGTCTGATGAAGTTACCACTGCGATGCTTCTTCGATGTTCGCGACGCGTGGAGAGATTTCATTTCTTTCGTCGCATGACAACACTTCAATACACTGGCAACGCTCCCAATTCATTCCGATTTACCGGATCGGGACGCAACCTAAGACATATGCCTCCATACTCCATTTGCGAAATGCTGCGTTTACTATAGTGCATATTGTATGTCATTTGACGCGCGCCGACTATGAATTTCCGGCAACGACAGGGCCCGTCGAACATATCATTCTCACCTCATCTGCCCACAATCCACTTTATCTTCCATTTTACGCATTTTTCTATTTCACGTTGCTCGCGCAGTGCACTGTACGTGTGAACGTTTGTGTGTCGAGGAAAATTGACGTGCGGAATAATCTGCTCTTAGCGGTGCTAATTCAGCGTCATGTCATTAAGAAGCGAGGCATCGCCAGCTGGTCTTCCCAAATTAGAAACCAAAGAAATAATCGAATAGCAAACAATCGTGGCAAGCAAAAGCAATTGGTCCCCAGCAGGAATTAAGGGATGGGGTGTGCCACTGTGCCACTCAAACGAGTGATTGCGCTTTTGTTGTCGCCATGAAGTAATCATCCAGCTTGCAACATGTGCCAACGAATTAATTTTTTCTTCTATCTGTTTCCTTATTGCAGACCATTGTCACCACGTCGATACAAAAAACGGCGTGCATCCCATTCGGCATGGACGATGTCGGGTCGCAACGAATCACAAAAGCAGGGAACCGGTTTTCGGAAGAGATTCAACAGCTTGTCGCGCATCGAACAGAACGATGATGGGCTCGATGAATCGGTTGCGGGAGACTTGGAAGATGCATTCGCTACAAATTATAGCGTTGCTGAACGCATGGATGATGTTGACGGCGATGGCGATGGCAGTGGCGGGAGCGTTGGTGGTGGTGGTGCCGGTGTCGGTGACAGCTGTGGCGGTGCTGCCGCAGCCACCGATGACGACGACAATTTCAAAGAAGAAAAAAACCGACAGAATTCCAATGAAAAGCACAAAAAAACATTTTGCGTGCACGAGCAACCATCGCAACGAACGAGATCGAATGAAATTGTGTTGCCGCCACCGTGCACCTGTCCGTATTTTGGTTCGAAAAGCGGCCGCACATTGAAACCATCGACCGATGTGAAAATCATCGCAACCAATGGTCGCGAACTGGTGCCATTGATCGGAACGACTAATCAATCGACTAGTCCATTGGTGAAATCCGTATCGAGCACAATCGCAAGTGGCTTTCCATCAATCCTGTCAACAAAGAAGGGCTGTTCAACACCATCGCTTCATCTGACAACAACGTCACCGTTGCATAAATCGGCAACAACTACACCGGCCACATCACCGAATCCCATACCAATACGAAAAATGAGCTTCTCGTCATCCGCACACGGTAAAACGAATTCAGTGGTCACATGGGATACGCGACGCAGCCAGCGATCACGTCGCGGTTCAAGTTTTGGCGGCCACAAAACAACGTTACTGCTGACGCCGAACAAGGTGCCAACGATAGCTTCACCATTGCGTCGTTCAGCCACGCTACGCAATCATAATCTCATCAATGGCATGAACGCGAGCGGCACCGGTGGCGCCAACGATTCGTCCGTCACAAATAAATCAACACCGTGCTTAATGACACGTGGTGCCACCATTCGATCCCATCATTCGCGTAATTCGAGCGTCATATCGCGGAATTCATCGCGACACGGACGTATCATTCGACTTGAGCAGAAGGCAACAAAGGTGTTGGGTGTCGTATTCTTCACGTTCGTTATCTTGTGGACACCGTTCTTTGTTTTGAATTTAGTGCCGAGCTTTTGTGGCGACTGCGAGGCAAAAATCAGCCATTGGGTGTACGATGTCGTCACATGGCTGGGCTACGCCAGTTCAATGGTCAACCCAATATTCTATACCATTTTCAATAAAGTGTTCCGGCAAGCATTCAAAAAGGTATTGATGTGTCAATATGGTGAGACGCCATTCCGGCCGCACAGATAACACACGGCCAGCAGCAAGTCGTCTACCACCAAACTGAATAAATTATAAAAGCGAGCAATTAATTCAATTGCAGCGAACGGAGAGAAATGGAACAATTCAATTAAAATTTGAAGCACACTCACTACCTGAATGAACGAAATTGCATAATGGACAATGAACTTGAACATGTAGCCAATCACAATTCACAAACATCTACAATCTACGTATAAACGCGAATATACCATATAGCTCATATCATTCAATCGAATCATCGTGGGCTGCATGCAACGGATGGAAATAAAATTTTCAATCAAATTGAGAAATCATAAAACAACACAAAATATTTACATAGTTGTGGTAGATGGTACAGCATAGAACCAGCACAGGGCGAATGCATACAAATTAAAGAAATTAATTTCGCTGATGACAATTCGCTGTTGCCCATGGCAGTGTCACTGTGACAACAAACACGGAGATTCCATCTCGTACACATACACACACACGCGCTCGCATAGCGCACACACACTCACAAAAATAACGTGGTTCGAAACTGGGTCATTTGTGGTTCATTGCATTGAAAGAGTGGTTCGAAATGGGTTCAACGTCAGCCTAGGTAGATGGATTCTTCGTCGTTCAGGTTGAGCTCAACGGTTCGATTATGGGTCGTTTGTGGTTCGGTCGAACCATACGCTGTTCGTTATTTGACACTGACATTTATGAACCAATTTCGGACCAGAAATGACCCAATTTCAAACTTCGTCATTTTTTTGAGTGCATCCGAAAAATGAACTTCCAAAACATGGAGAAAACTGCTAAATTTTATATGGAGTGTACAGTAAGTAGTGCATTGTCCGATCTGATACATCGGTCATAATTTGTTGTTGTCTCCGTCAAACTCACCGTCCCCCTCATAGTTTGCACTTTCACATCCAATAAATTGGAAATGCAAAGCATAGTGACATTCAAAATTCAATTGAAATTCAAGGTGAAACCGGAAACGTTTAGAATCGAAATTGAAACCCATGAATCATGTACACTTCATACAAAATCTGACGATTTCTGTGCATCCTATTCCGATAACGTGTGCAACGCCGAGAATACGTTATTTGCGTTACGCACACTCAAACTCTCTTTAACACAAACACACACACGAACACATTATATGCATTGATGAATAATAGAAATTAATTAGGAATTGATAGAATGCCTAGGGTGTGGATCAATGAATGAATAATTCACTCTGATAATAGCCAAAGTGGTACCAAAGCCTCGAACTAAAATACGTGCGAAATATGAACGCGCGCACGGATATGATGTATTAATCTTATGCAAAAAAATGCTCTATTTCTATCTATTGGTATGTTTGTGTAAAAATAAAAATTATAATAAACCGAAACATACGTCCACCCCCAAACGTCGAGGTGGTTCCAAAATGCAACTCGGATTCTCAGCATGACATATCAGTCGTGCTGGGAGCGAGGGGGTGGACGTCCGAAACATGTATTAGTTTAAGATAAGAATAGCCGATCTATATATATATATATATATAGTTCTATATCTACGAGGAAAAGTTTTAAGCCTATTAGTCGATAAGGTAGACACAATTGTATAAAGAGAACTGTATAGGGTTGCCTTCCGCGCGAAAATGTACGGCACCATTGGCACTACATCCCGACCAATTCATTTGGAGTTTTAACAATGTATCCATCATTTTAGTACCCGATGATCCGTCTGGAAAATTTAACATCTTAGGCTTTCGTAGGCTTAAGCATTTCGTTCGATTTTTCACAGATCATCGAACATGTGCTCCGAACATGAATATATCGGAATATACTGATAGGCATAAAGTACGTGTGCATCACGAGTATTACGACTGGCAATCTGGCAGCACGTGATATGACAGTATTGCTCTAGAAGGGAACGAACAGATCCAGACGGACTTCTAAGCTGATCTGCTTAGCATTTTGTAGCTCCAAATTAACTAAACAAATAAGTACTTATTAGTTGGGAAACGTAATTAAAGAGCTTTGCATGCAATATGCATTTCACAATCCACAAATGTACGATGTTACAATACGTTGTGAGTTATTATTAATTATAGGTATGCCAATAAATAGTACTACTCAATACATTTCTCCAGCAATTTATTAAGGTTGGAGAAGATAATGTAAATTTTCAACATGACCAGAGATATCCACCATAACCACATTAAATGAGATTTCATGAATAAAAAAATACAAATAATCGACCATTAATAGAAGTAAGTGCTTAGCACTGGCAAAACGGAGCTAAGCCCTAAAATCCGTGTACATTTTCGAAAATTGTGTAAGATTTTCTGCTTTTGAAACTTGAATCACAGAAAATTTGGTTGACCATATCGAACTTTCCCAATTTGGTTCGCCATATCTTGCCAAAGATGCGATGAGCCAGCGCAAATAATTGGTTAGTTATCATCTGCTGACTGTTAGTCACGCATAACTTCGAATTTCTTAGTTCTCAGTACCCGATGATTGCGGTAGTTCATAGCAAATGTTCACAATCGCCACATTACGAATGTCCAAACGAAGGAGAATACAGATTCATGAGCCACATATCGTCTTGCATAGAAAAGCAAGCACATGCTATGAACTAATGAACACATCGAGCACAAAATCATTTGATAACATGTTTGAACGTATTCAGAAGGTGGGGGGTTGGTGCGTTGGGGTTAATTTTTAGAAAAATTTATCTTCAGGTTTCGCCTATTTTCCATCGATTTTGGGTATTTTCTCTTGTTTTTCCTGAATTTGTTTCGCATATCATTTGTGATATTTCGACCCCCCGAGACTTCTCCGGCAAATTTCTTAATTAATTTCCTTAGTTCACCACCCGAAGTTGAATCATTCTCAAATTCAGCATGGCAAGTTAATCAAAATCAGGCATAGAGGGAAAATGTACGAAAATGCGCTCTCGCAACGCATACGCTCAACTCCACTACTACGCGCTACTTGATTCCTCGCAGTATTTGTAAGAGGAAGATATCAAGCAGGCCTGTTTCCAGGAGTTCCAGATCCAATTAAAGATACATAAATGTATCGTCAGACGTTCCATGGGCAGAATGTATATAAAGTTTACTCGAAATAACATATAAATTGAGGCCTGACATACTTGAAGAATAGCAACATCAAAATCCTACATTTTCAAAAATCAGCCCCCCCTCCCCTCCTTTTCCCGTAGATTGGCCAAAAGTCAATTTACTCCCTACCTAATTTTGAGAGCGTGCACGACCAAGGTTTCCGGTCGACGGAGCTGGAGGGGCTATTAGGGACACTATATTTTCAATGTGTGTCATTGCTTTGTGATTCTATTGAGCATTTGGTAAACTGGTATTTTCCAACCCGCGGCATCGCAGTACGATCTGACAGGAGTGCCAAAAAGTGATATTTTGCGCACCCTCGTGCCGTTTATGCGTCAGCAATTCGAATCGGCGGTTGCAGAATCGTGGATTTCAAAAATCTATCATTATTGGCTCAAGAACACTTCGAAAATTGAATTTGAAAAAATTGGAGACGATTC
>JANTFB010091652.1:0-13904 GCA_026546635.1 Porricondyla nigripennis | reverse complement strand
GTTTCGAGCATACTGCATGCCCATTAAAAAGGTTAATCTGGCGGTCAGTGGGTAAACAACATCAGCCGTTCCATTTGTATTTCATCGGCTTCAGTGTTGTTCGTCGGCTCGATCACGATCAAGAGATTTCGATTGTGTCGCGTACGTTATCACCGCATCTGACTCAAAGCCAGTTCATACGTTGCAAGGCTGAAAGCGCGAAAATCACCATCGCCATTTCTGGCCTTAAATTTGGCCGCAGAACGTATGGAATTCAATGCTATGCGTGATTCTGTAGTGAAGGAAATTGCAGAGAAATGCGCGACAACCACAGATTATGTCATTCGGCGAATGAGTCATTCCAATCAGACCTGTCAGCAGCAGAGAGGCGAGCAGGGAAGCAGCAAGTAGCAGGTTAATTTCCCAAGCAGCAAGCAATCAAGGGAACACAAAATTGAATGTCGTAAACAGTCACTGAATTGCATTGCAAAGAATTTATGTTTACGTTCATTGCGCCATAGCAATCCTGATCGATCCTGTGGCCCTATGCTCCCAATATGAGAAAAAGAAAAAAAAAATCCGGGTGGAGCAAGGCTTCCCTTGTCAGAGCGTCGGCTTAGACTTCGGCTGTCCCGATCGATATACTACAGCTGCAGTGTACGATTCACCAGTATGTTTTGCGTGTGTTTAGTATCCCACACAGGACCAGCCGCTCATTGAATTGAATGCTACCTTGCGAAATAGCCCACGCATTCCACTTTTCTCCACTCCATTTCAATCAGGCGCCACGATTCGCATATCCGCAACAATGGCATATATTCTGTGTCTTTCCATCAAACGGGTAACTGGATACATGTTCCGTCGGAGCAGGCTCGATTCGAGTGTGCTCGTGCAATGTGTCGCCGAGGCGTGCAGACAGAAGTTGCATGTGTAAATGCGTGATGCATCACAGAATGAAATAAGGATGGTGTGCGTTCGCTGAGATGAACATGCGGGCCTTTCAATTTGAAAAGAGTTATTTTTATGCATCGTTCGGATCGTGTGTCCTTTTGTTATTAGTCGAGCTTGATCGCAACCAATGACAACGCCCCAAATCGTCCATTAAAAAGACGCCGAGATGGTCGTATAAAAGCTGTGCACCGCACAGTGCAAGCGTTCAGTGTGCAAAATATGAATCATTGGGTAAGTACGACCACAGGTGCTGGAGCCAACACGCAATAAAAGTGTTTCACCATGTTACAGGCTTTCTGTTTATTCGCCGCATTGGCTTCGTTTCCACATTCGACGACGGCAGCGGCCACACCGAATCAGGATGAACCACTTCTGCGGAAAATTCCATTGATTTTCCTCAAATCACTGATGGAATTGAACGCATGCGATCCGAACTACGATGGCTACGAAAGTTGCGAAACTCTGGCGTCAAATAATTTTCTGCGGAAGTAAATTCCATCGAAACATAGTTTTTGTGTCGAAAATGAGAAAATGAAATGTGATTTATGTCTCGTGCCGTCTAGGAGCTCGATTGATCCATTCGATTATGGTGGCAGTGGCGAGGAGAATGGCATCAGGAAGCCACTGAACGATGCGCCCAACCCAGTGGAAGAGAAACGGGGTCGTTCGCAGGCCGGATGCGATTGTCAGTTGAGAGTGAGTTAACATTATGCGTGAGCATGATCTTGAGCAGTGACCTCCAACCGTTACTTTTAATCTTCTATTTTTCTGTGTGTGTCTTCTGGTCGCCATTTTAGAGCGAATACTTGGATCTGGGACCGTCCACGTATCCGCGCTACGTGAAAAATGTGACGTGCGACGAGCACAAGCGATGCTATCAATCACGTTCGAAAGGTTATCAATGTCATCCCATTCACTATAAGGTCAGTGGCGAACATTTTGAACATTTTGCAAAAAAAAATCGTTTCCGCTTTCGTCGGTGGGATTTTTGCGTAAAATGGTTGTTTTTCAGGTGAGTGTCATTAAATTGCGTAACAAGCAACTCGATCCGCACGAATACGGCACGGAGATGCATCTGCCGCGAGAATTACGTTGCTGCTGGACGGCCTCATTTGAGCCAACGGTTGTCGGCTGCATTTGTGGTCCGCAAAACTGAATCCGAGATCGCAAGCCCGCAGTGCACGAAATCCTCCGAACCGAATGAATCGAAATCAATCGCTCAGAATCCTGTCTCGTCTAATTTATTATTTTTATTTGTATTTATCAGAAGAGAAAATTCAAAAAAAAAATACAGTTAAATTATGAATAACCATGTCGCCAATAAATCAGTAAGCTCGTCCGTTCGCGAACACTCTAATTCCACAATATATGACAACTTGCAATTATTTGATCGCGTTTCATTTATGTATTTATGTGGGACAGCGGAGGTTAGCTGAATGACGATGATTTTCCGACTTCCAGTGTCGTGTGCAGTTTCAGTGTGAGTTTGTCCGAAATGAACTCGTTTTCCGATCACTAAAGAGAGCCGCCAGTTGGTTCAACGCATATCTCACAAATCGACGAGCTGGAGTTAAATGGATAACGATTTCGAGTGGCGATGGAATTTCATGTCGTTCTTTGGCCACTAATTACTTGGATCGGTCGAGGCGTCCCGGTTTTTCCATCGCATCTAAACGATTGCGTCCTTGCACATAACCAACGCCCTCAAACCTTCCGAACGCCAACGTTCTGCAGCGATCGATCGGTAAGCGAATGTATACGCGGTGAATCTTCCTTCTTCCTGCCACTGAAGGGAGCTTCCGTCGATTCGTAGTGCCAACATCAGTCGTTGAATGAACAAAACGAAAATAGTAGTGCAACCACCTGCCCGACGTGGCCGAAGTAGGCAAATAAACACGATTAAACTTGCTGGCAAGCGAACCATCCTTGCTGTCAGGCCTGAAATTCCGATGGTTGCGATAAAAGAAACCAAAAATACGTTGTTTGTGTGGAACGTGCGATAAGAACGGTGCGAGTGGCAAAGGGAAACGAATAGCAGCAACAACAAAACTGCAGAAAAATAAACTAATTCGCGGCGTACGTACGTGGCACACCACATTCATTTGCGCAAATCACTTGACTCGGAATTGGCGTGAAGCGGGACGACGACGGGTGCAGTCGCGAATCGGTGACAAACGCCGAGCGAATGATTACATTAACGATGTGAGCAAGATACGTTCGAGGAACAGAGTTGTGAGGGCGCGGGGATCGTCGTTGACATCACGTACGCCATCGCAGGCAAGTGCCGTGGCCGTGCACACAGCGTCGACCGCCTTTGATTGGTCATGTCCGAGTCAGTGCGACCAAATTGGAGTTTATGATTGCAAATTTATCGTTTTGCCAACCGAAATGGAGTTATTTGCGCGAGCGAAATATTGTTCGCGTTCTGTTTTGCTTGCGAATTACATTTTTCGCGAATATTTTTAATTAAAGAGCGCACACACTACCACCCACCAGGCGAACCAGGTACATTCGCTTTCGTTGATAAAACGCACCACGTGTGCCGGCATGCGTCTGGGTGTGTGGTCATGGAATGAGCGAAATGTGGTTTGTTATCGTTTCCGTTCGCATCCGTTGACTGGCCAGACTTCGTTTTCTTGGTCGTGTCGCGCCGTCTTCATTCATCGGTTTTCCCTTGTGAAAAAATAAGATCGACGAGCCGTCGTGACGAAATGGATCGGACGAAGCCGGTGAGATGCTCTTATTGGGATTAGCGAAGCATTTAGAGGTCGCGCATCAAAGCTGGCAATTCTGAACGCCACGAAAAAACCAAATGAAATGAATTCCACGCGTCTGTCCGCGGTGATTGCGATTGATTTGAAGGGGCTTCTACGCGCGATTGGTGCTCTTCAGATTTCGATTTTGCGATAGCATCTGCTGGCGAGGCGATGAACCATCGAAGAACAATCACCGTTGAGCCCGAAATCGATCAAATCGAATTTTAATCGTCAGCATCGCAGTCGGCACTCTGCCCTTGCCACTCGACAGTCATGCAGTGCTATTGAGGCGTAGCATTGCGCAGCAAATCGTGCCGATCATCCACAATTGTTGCTCGTCCGTTGGTTGTTTTCACTTGTCGCTTCTCATCAACACCATTGGAATATCGTTCGTTTGTCCATTGTTGTGCGTTGCTTCGTGCGAATGGAATTCGACGATGAACAGAACGGTTCGCCCATCACGAGGGTCTGCGTCCGCTCGATGGATCGATGGGTTGAGCGCAACCCATTTGAGCAGCAGTGGTCATATGTTCGTTTGGAAACATAAAATTTAATTGAATCACCTGTGGTTTCGCATGCGAAGAGACGACGCAAAGTCTATTCGACGCCAAAGATCACATTTCGATGCAGAGATAAACTGACATCGCAGGTCGCCGTCCGCATTTTCGTTATCGTTTGTTTTTTTCAATTGGCTCATTCCATCGGAGTGCTTCGCTGTACGTTCGTGTGCCTTCATATGTTGCGACGCATCTCATGCATATTGCATTATCATGGCATCGCATCATCGGAGCAGCAAATGTGGCGTGGAGCATCGGCATATTATGGCTCATTAGGTTGCGCAAAACATAATTAACAGCGCGCACCGATTTGACACACTACACATAATTCGTGACTCACTTGTCTGGCAGAAGCGACGGCGACATCGGCGGCGCGAGCACACTATAAATCCCCATGTGACGCCGTCGACGTGATCGAATCGAATGGAGAAGCGAACACCATCGCCGATTCGGCCTTTTCGATTTCGATGGGATTTCGTGTCGTCTCATGCCCGCTCAGTTCATGAATAAATTAGAATCGAATGCTCGATGGCCGGTCGCGTCGACATGCTGATTGTGCTTCTCTGATGATTATTTTTTTTTTCTTTCGCTCTCATCAGCCACTGTTGCTCGACGCCCGATCTGCCATCACGAGCTGTCGTCCGCCGCGATATATGAATGCCTCCGATGCTTGTTTGCCGTTTCATTAAATTATTCATGTTTATTCGATGGCGCAGAATGGCAGCGCGTCGCGTTCGCCATCATTATGATGTGTATTTTGTGCAGTCATCGTGGTGTTTGCGCGCCCGACACACATACACAAAATCAAATAACATAATATTGGCCGGGCTGGAAACTCCATTCGTTCGTTAGTGGTGCCAATGCCGCCGCCACCGTGTATTCTGTGATGTAACGCTTTGCGGTGTGCCGTGCGCGCGATATCATCACAACGGTGCACTTTTTTTCTTCTCTCATCTGATGTGAGCGCGGAGCAGTCAGCACCGGACGAGTAGGTGAGATATGCGCGGGGTATGAGGCGGGCCCAAACTAACGAATGGGCCCATCGCGATTCGCTCGATGGAAACGTAGCGCGAAACTTTTCAATTATAAATTTTTGCCGTGAATTACCGTCGCCATCACTGCCACAGACGTCTGCCCGAGAGCCGAGTGCGACAGCCGCGCCAACAATCATTTTTTGTCCACCGAAAGCGTTCCCATGCCTTGATGCGCAATGCGCATGCCATCTCAATTCACAATCACATATGATTTTGTGCCGTCCATTTACGAATATTTTTCGCAATTTGTCTCTCTCCTCCTCTTCACATCAATTTATTGTTATTATTTCTCAGGCCGATCTCCGCTACTCGCACATTATTGCTTAGACCGAAGACATTTTTGGAAACAAAAAAATACGTGAGGCCCTGCATTTGTTCCTTATTTTGCAAAAATTGCATCTCGGGAACGGAATCTACAATTCTTTGCAATTTATCAACAACACTTCCCACTTCAATGTAACACCTTAATTGGCTAGGCCGAGAAACGGGGTAAATCGAAAGTTTCCAAAAATCATATTGGATGTAGGTAGCCGAGTATCGTCGATATTTCGATTGGGGCTCATAGAAGGTAATTTTCTAGTTCCCTATTGGGGTTTCTTGGATGAGTCTTGGATTCTAGGTCGTGAGGATCACTTGGAAGGTCCCGAGGATCACTGGGGTGGGTTTCAAAATCACTGCGTGCGGGATCACTAGTGTGGGCTAGTGTTCCATGGGCTCACAGGTTCCATGGGATGGTATCTTGGGCTCAACCCTAGGTTCCATCGATCCATAGATTGAATCATAGGAGAACATATGAATAGAAAATTATTTTATATTTGTTGCCCCACTCGGTCTAAGCATTACTATCAATTTCTCTGGCAATCGTACCTAATACTCAGGCTCACGTACTCGAATATTTCTGTGGGGATACATTTTTATGGCGGAAAAAAGACTGTCGACGACTTTATTATTTATTTTCATTTATGTTTTTCTTTCCATCGCTGGCGCTCTCCGCCTCTGTAGTCCGTATTGTGTAATATGTACCGCATGTCTAGTGTGTGTGCCTACGTACGTATATACTTACAACAATACATCGTCTAATGACAGTCGCACAAAGAATTGTATTTATTATTATATTATTTATGTATATTCAAATGGAAAGAAGAAAAATGCAAAATGACTTGTACGAACAGTCATGTTGAGACCGACGAGGAGAAAACGAGCAGAAAAAACACACGCACACACACACGTACAAGACGATACCCAGCCTGTACCTGGGCCGGCGTTCAATTGTTTGCGCATTCAAGCGCATTTTACGTTTTGTACCTATTCCAAACGTGGAATTTTTCGCTCGAAGGCCATTCGAATTCTATTCAGTACGCCACTTGGGGCACGAGCGTGTGGGGAACGTGCTTGTGCACTGAAACAATTGCAGCCGATACAACACTGTATCCAAATTCGACAAATCCATCCATCGATTGGATTCGATTTATTTTTATTGAGTGGATGACGACAAACGGGACGAACGGGCAACGAAAATCGTCGGCAGCCGCTGCAATTTTTATGTTTTCATTTCTTCTAGTCTCGTTTCGCCAATTCAACGTGGTTGCTGAAGAGATTCGAGTGTGACAGTTACGTGCGCCTTGACGAGTCGAGACACCGACGTGATTCGGATTCAAATGGAATGAATGAATTGATTGTTCGCGTATCGAACAGAAATCACTGGGTCGAACGCGAAACAGAACAGCGCGAAGGAGGCGCGGGGGCAAAGACGGCAACGAATTGTGCGAGACCAAGTCATTCGTTCCGACGGAGCACGAAAATCGTCAACAACAGCAAGAAGAGAAAATGAAAAAAAAAGAAGAAAGAATTGCTCGCAACAATGATCGGCGCGTCAACGGTGCTCGGAAACACTTACCCAGAAACGTCTACCGTTCGTCGTTTCGACAAATATGCAATTTACGGAGAGCTCGTTCATGATTTACAATCTTTTGGCGGGCGGGTGTTGTCTGCTGTTGTTGTTTCTCCTTATTTTTTTTTCTTCCATTTTCAAAACTCCGGAAACAATTGGGCCACATGTAGCGAGACAACATTAAAAATAATAATAACAGTGACAGCAACCACAGCACACATGAGCACACAGAAGACGGAACATCTCTCTCTCTGTTTAATGCCACAATGGCTCTGACGAAAGCAATAAACAGACAAAAGCACTCACGAAAAACCCGAGGAAAAAAGTCACTAAACGACGACAAGACAACACAGAATTAAACGGCGAACAGAGGAAAATAGCGTTGCTGTGCGTTGGCAGCGCGACGCTCGACCAGTCGCTGATAGAGCAGAACATATTGCATTCCATGCGCACGACCACTGTGTGCAATCATGTTCGCCTTTTTATGTGTTCGAGCCGCAGCCGGTAATGACCGTATCGCTGCCAAGGTAATTAAATTCGCTTATCAGTCATCGCTGTTCAGCGTTCACTATGTGTGTGTGATGCGAAGACGCAAAGAGAGAAAAGCCTGAAAAAGGAACGGTTCTCTTACCCAAATTCAGTTTATGTCTCTGTGCTTTGGCCGGGACGCGATTTGACCGATAGATTGTGAGTTTGAATGTCACGGCAGTCGAATCTGAAACGATTCGTGAACATTTTCGGTGTCGGCAAAGCCTCCAGTTGTCAGGTGCCATTTCACCTCGTCATGTCTGCCGGCAATTTATTTGCGTTTTGGCCACCGATTGGCATCACGTGAACGATGCACGGAACTTTCGAATGTGCGACCGGCGGTGACGCTCGTCCCACATAAATCACAACCCCAACGTCGTGTGATAAAATTCAGCCCGAATTCGGTGCGACGCGGAATTTGCTATTTGGCAGCAGAAGGGGATCGTGTGAGATGCATGAGCGTCTCGCGTCATGTCTTCGCACTGCCAAAATGTTGTTTTCGTTCAGATTCATTGAATTCATTCCTCATTTTTGCAGGAGCGTCTCTTCGCTGGGCACTTTTGCGATTCTTTGGCTGCGATAGAACATCAGAGCCATTGCTCTTTCCTTCATTTCTCATTCATGCCGTACCGCACCATCGCCATGAAAACTTTATTCATAAAGCACGAGCGAGAGGCAGAGAGAAAGAGAGGAACTGCTTCTCACGCACGCAGCAGACAACGTCAGCCGTACGAGCTACGAGGTACGCAATTGAGTCCGGAATGAATGCACGAGCACGAGCACGAGTACGGGCACGACGCGACCGTACCGCACGACGACGAACAACGAGCCGTAGCGGCGAACGTTGCACGAACCGTTGCCGAACAATCGGCGAGCATGCGACACCACAAGAAACTGGTATTTATTCTCGCTTTAACTGGCGTCGAGTGCGGTTGCTTCCACACAGTACCCAAACGATAAGTTTGCGTTCGAACATTTCACTCTGTTGTCGTTTCTATTTTGCGCGAAGCACAATCCACTGGCTTCTTCGGGCCACTAGCCGAGCCACCGCACCAGCACGGATAACAATAAAGTGCGTAACGAGTGACAAGAAAAGCCAAGAATTTCGACTCGCAAGCGATTACCATCAACTCGCGTTTCGTTTCGTCGATGCGAACAAACGACATCGTCGACGATAATTCTCATAATTTTCGCGTGTTTTCCCCGAAATTCGCTGGCGAATGAAAAGCAATTGATCGTCGGTGACTGTAATTTGTGGAAACGAATTTTGCAGCGTTCGGTGATTTGGACGACGACGACGACGACGTGCAGATTGAAGAGTGGTCGCGGCAGCGCCCGTTTCGAATTGCCCGGAAATTCGGTGTGAAGTTGTGCTTTTCGAAATTTGTAAACATTCGCGGACGCGAGTGAATAGTGAACGAGCATCGCAGGCTCGGATTACACGATTTGTGTACCCCCTTCGGTCTCTAGTGGGCTTCGAATTCTCGTGCGTTTTTTTTTGTTCGAGTGCGCGACGTTTCGCATTTCTGCTCGAAACAACAAAAGAAAGTGCAAAAGAAAAAATAGCGAGAAAATCAAAAGAAATACAAGAAAACGGGCGGCAAACAATACCAATTCGTAGCTGAAACAGCAGCAGCAGCAGCAGGCATCAACAACAGTGACGGCCGCATCATCGCATCGGCAGAAAAACATAAACACGCCGATCAGCAGCAACGTGCGAAGGAGTGAAAATATATATATGCTGGGCACGACGGCGCGTCGCCTTTGCAGCTGAAGTGCAACGCTGAGGAGGAATATTGTATCGAATTACGATTACATCGTGTTCTCGCGCTGAGCGCCCCCCTACCACCGCACGCTGCCATTGTTTTCAAAGTGTTTTCTTTCGACGTCGTTTTTGGTGTTGGATTCGCACCGAACCCATTTCCAGGCCTCTCTCTCATTTATTATTTTCGCATTTTGTGGATTATTTGATTATTACTCGACGAGCTTCGATTTCTCGCATCCCAGCATCCCAGGCCCATTGCTGCACGTTCACTTCAACGGAATTTGGTGAGTGTTGAACACATTTCCCTATGCGCATGCAAACATCACGTTCGTTAGATAAACCATGTTTCTCGTGAGTGGTACGGAGTGTGCGGTGGAAATCGCATAATCCGAAAGAATTTGTGTCGTCCGTCGTTCATTTTGATTGCGAAAAGAAGAGGAAAAAAAACGGAAAATCTGAATACATATTGTGGAGGCTCTCACGAGCACCGGAATGTGTTCGTGGCGGAGCCAGCAGTGTGCAGTCTGTTTATCCGTTTTTCCAACATCATCGTTCGCTGTGATATGATACAAGAGTCGAACGATGGGTGGCACTGGAGCGTCGGTTTCGATGGGAGAAAACGAAGATTATCCGAAGGCTTTGCGAGCGACGCAATTTTCTCCATTTGCCTTTCATTCGCATCGCCGATTCTTGGAAGAAAAATTAGAACTTTTCTTCGTCGGCTCCGGTACAATCGGCTGTTGTGCGTTGCGTTGTGTGACCGAATCGTATCGAACCCGAATGACGCACGTGCAATGCCCGAACGTTCTCAATAATTCATTTCGCTTTTTCGAATGATTTCTATTTGCGGGAACACGCCGAACCGTAGCAGTGAGCATCGACCATCGAATGGTTGGACGTATTTTTGATACAATAATGCGCCCGACTGCGCGTTCGACGTCTCCCCGACTAAATATGTACACAAGAAAGGCAAATATCGTTTGAATTGAATTTAATTGGATTCAAATGCGCTATGTTCGGCATTTAGTTTGCGGCCCGTTCCCAGGCTCCGGTCCATTTTGAATTTGTCGGAGCGAAAATAGAATTAATAATAAATCGACATCAATTGAATTGGAAGGTGATACCCACACTCGTGAGCACACAGCAGCCCATGAATACTGCGACGCTCCTGCGAAGAAAATCATGCCGTGATATCTGCTGGACCCGTTTCGGCTGGTCGACGGGGTGGAACACGCCTATATAGAGCACGCATGCTTTTGTTTGCACGCACCACACACCATCATGCGTGCCTGTGTCCATTGGCGTGCTGGGCGCGTGTGTGTGCGAGCTCTGCTAAGATGAAACAGTGTTTGGGCCCAGCGACGAACGGCCGCGAACCGCACACACGCCACTCGCCAGTCGTTCGAGTGTAGTGCGGACGAAACCGCCACCGCCATCGGCTAATCTATTGTTTATCCCACGGTACTGCCGACCTGGGTAGTGTTTTACATAAACCCTGTCGTTTGTCCGTGATTTGAACGAACACGTACCTGCCGCTACAGGAAGGAGCGCCGCGCCGACGAACACTGTGTGAATTCGAGTTAAACTTCCAAGTGTACGAGATGTACGTTATTATTATTTATGATTCACTGTGCTCACTTTGCTGTCGGATCGACGTATGTGAGTGGAAATTAATTTACATCGGACAGCATGTGCAGGGCGGACAGAGAGGCGAAGAGAGGAACGCGAGTACAAGCACAAGTACGTCTTCAATTCCATTCGAAACGAATCACGAGTTTGTTTGTTGAATCATCGGCCGAATATCTAGATTGCCGGCGATTGTACGCAGGCCACAGCCAGTTGAGTTCTGAGTTGTCTGAAACTATCGCTATTTCTATCTGTTCGCTCATTGTTGATCGTTCTGATGGCGTGCGGTGCTGCAATACAGAACCAACGAAAAAATATGAAATGACGAGAAAATAATGACGAAGAAAATGTAAATTTTTGCGGTGACATTGGATCGGTGTGTGACGTTCGTACATTAAACTTGACACTCAATCCGTCCCATTCATTCGTTCAGTGCACGAACAAATATTGGTTGTTTATGCATGCAGAAGGTGCGTTCACAACGTTTTTTTTTCTTCTTCTCAACATTCATTTCGGAAAGAATGAAACGAAAATCATTCATTCCGTGCGACACTGCCGTCGCCGTGATGGTTGTATTCGATGTTATTGCTCTTGTTACTTCATCAGTCCTTCGTCATCCGTTTCTCGGAAGCGCACACGTTCGATCCGAATTCTCGCTATTTGCGCATGTAATTCTAGCCGCATCCATAATTGAATGAAGCGTACGTGAAGACGACGAACAAATTCTTTGGAGTTAGTCGAGGAAAAGTGGAAGAGCGAGGCGCGCAAAGAATGCGCAATATGCGTCGCAGTCGCACCGACTGACATTCGTGTCAATGAAAGTTAATAAATGTTAATTGGTTGTGGGCATGCCGCGGAAAATGTGCACCGCCTGAACTTGTGGCCGACGTCTCGTGTCTCGTGCGCGCATAGTTCGTCAATGAAATGACAAATTGGGCGCAACAAATCATGTTCGGCGAGGACGTCAATCGTATACCGCGACATAAATTGTACACAAGTCATTCCGGTTCGGACGTGCCGGTCAGCACAACGATGATGTTTGGTGGTCGTAATAATCGTTCCATTAAACGATCGCCGAGCGTAATGGCTCCATCATAATGACGATTAAGCGTTCGGCGAGTCTATGGCCCGAAAAGGCGTACAAAATGTGCGCAACGGGATGAGACGGCGAAAGGGAAATTCCAATTTTCATTATTTCCCAATATTCCTCGTTCGGTAACTCCATTCAGGGAACACATGAACTGGTGCGCCCACAAATGAACTGAGTTCCGCGCATACTTGGTCATTGCAAAAATCAATTTGACTTTGTTCGTTGAACTTGTCATTCGATACGATCGATTCATCATAGCACGGAATCGTCTCAGGTCTGTGTGTGCACTGCGGCGGCACCAAGTTCACATGGACAGATTAATCAACGAATTAATTGATACATCGCGGTCACTTCCGCTCTGACCGTCCATCCGAGCACGACTGAAATTACATGACGGACACTGCAATTTCCATAATTTGTTCTTTGTTTCGCTCCGGCCATTCGACGATTCTTGTCTCTGTGTTCGCATCAATTCACGACATTCGGAAATTCTTCGCGATTCTCAGAATGAATTCACATACAATTTCATTTGTTTTCTGTGCTGTCGTTCGGTTTCTCCCATCCATTCTTGGGCAAGAACTCGTTTTCCTTTTCACAGCGACCAATTTTCGCTTTTCAAACGGGCGGCAAACGGGTCAAAGTCAAACGACAACCATTTAAAACTTTGAAATGAGCTAAACACAGAACGAAAGGCGAAAAAATGTGTGCTCGCACGAACGAGCGAAAATCGTATGCGAATGTTTCGCACACAAAAGAGAAACGAAAAAACGCATCGCGCGGAGCGCACACATCGAAATGACGGCAAATAAATTACAAAAAAAAATTAATTTATTTTATATTTTTTTCCATACTTTCCGTCACGGCATTTTTCCCGTTCAGAGTGTTGCGATACGAAAGAGAAATAGCCTGCCAAGTGGATTTTTAGTAACGCTTAGACCGAACGGGGCCACGCAGTGTCAAAATAATTCAAATCATACTTTCTTCGGTTCGCGGGTGATTTCTAATCCCCAAGGGTCACCCGTCTGTCTCGAACAAAATGTGAGTAGATCTAGATATCTTGGAAATCATGAAAGGTCGACCGTCCCCAGTTCAAGGAAACCGATCTAGATAGACACTAATGGTAGAATCTTCAGAAGCCAGGGATCAGCGTATGGAGCCTAGGACTTGAACCATGGCTCCTAGGAACCACACTATGGAACATAGGAGTCCCCCGTCATGGATCGTAATGATCATCCTAATGCTTGCAAGGACCACCTCCGTGCTCTCGGAGAGCACTCCAGTGAGTCATAGTAAGCCTACACCCTACGGTTCCCTTTGGAGCTCAATGCCATCTTAATGAGCAGTGAGCACTGAACATGAACGCACGAGCTACTAAAGTAGCAAAGAAACATTCCTAATAATCTGTAGAGCCATAGAAGGGAACCTGCGGGTTACTGCCATATTAGTAGTTGCCCACATTCAGGTGCCCGAAACACACGTCCGGCTATTGTTCGTCCCTTAGCAAGTTCGGCCCGGCATTCTCGCTGTGCTCATCCAATTTAGTTAAAATGTTGGCTTCTGTTTGACGATGATTTGTAGGAAATAAAATTGGGTCCCGTTCTCGAGATACCACCTTTGTAAACCCAAACATAAATTCTTCAGTCTGAGCAAAGCAAAGTGTACTGAAATGGAAAAGAACGAAAGTATGTGAGTGGCAGTTGTGGCACTGCGTGCCGAATGCCAACCGC
>JANTFB010091541.1:0-13910 GCA_026546635.1 Porricondyla nigripennis | reverse complement strand
ACCGTAGTGATCCTAGTAGCTACCCTAGTGACGCTATGAACCACCCTAGTGATCCTAAGAACCACCCTAAGAACCACCGAGTATCGTTTTGATACTAGCCTAGTGTCGCTATGAACATAGTGATCATAGGAGCCACCCTAGCGACACTAGGAGCCACCTTAGCGACACTAGGAACCACCCTTGGGTTCCTGAGGATCGCAGAAGTAACTTCAGTGATCCTATGAGTTATTCCGATGAACCTAAGAGTCACTCTGATGAACCTAGGGTGACCAAATCGAACCTAAAGTCACCCTAATGAACACACGAGCCACTCTAGTGATAACACGATCCACCCTACTGAGCCTGGAAACCGCCTCAATAAACTGGTGAACTTTATTTGGGATTTTGAGGATCACTTTCTATTAGCTGAAATCGAAATATCGCTGATAAACTAATATTTGCCTACATTCACATTAAAGTGACGTTTGGCCATTTTTCGGCTCTTAGTAAGGTCGACCCGGCATTCTCACTATGCTCATTCGATTTAGTTGATATCGGGCCTTCAATTTTCATAATGGTTTGAAAAAAATCGTAGGTGCCGTTCTCAAAATGTAAACCCAGCAGTACAAGTGAGTAAAGAGCGAGCACTTTTCAAAATGTTTCGACGCATTTTTTTCTGTGCATTTATGCAATCTGCCAAGCCTGCTAGGAACGTAGCCAACCGTGATAAAGTGACTCTCAGTTTCACCTGAATTTGCGCACCGACGGTTCCATCCAGTATTCTAGTTTTTATTTTGGCTAATAGATTACTAGTATTGATATGGACAGCCATATCAATACGTGTCAAACCTATACTGAACATTCGGTTGCACCAGTATTCTACTTGCTCAAAGCTAGATGGAATCCATTAAGTGAATACTCGTCAGTGTGAATAAGCTAGCTAAATTTCCAGTAATTCTTATACGCAGTTTTTTGAGAATGTTTTATCTCTACGGTGGTCCATAGAGTGGATAGAGTTGTTCTTAAGGATCGATAGAGTAGTATTTTCGAGCACAGAAATGGTCCCCAGAATTCATAAGTGGGTACCTTATTTGTATTGAGATATTTTTCAATCCTTCGAATCATGGAAGGTCGTATCATCAAATGTATACGTATTACACACCTTTCTTCCGACGATGTCGGGAGATCCTTGAGTATAGAAGCTACACGCAAACGCAGCGAAACTTCGACAAAACAAGAAGTCAAAGCGTCTCAAGTCTCAACCAATTCACTCCGCAGTCTTTTCTGAAAAATCAAAATAGACTGCCAAATATATTGCTATTAATGCATGGACTTGTTATTCAGACTTTTTCTTGCATTTTAACACATTTTCGTACTGAGGCCCCCCAAAGTCCATTTTGACGCCAAGATAGTAGAGGGATAAGCAAGGTAACGAGCAGCAGCTGTGTTGAGCGAATACGCTTCTGTTTGTGTGTGGTGTGCGCACACTTTGTACCTAAAATACTATGGACGCTCTCGGTTGTCGTACAACCAATTTTTGCGCATTTTCGGCCATGTCTGTCAGAAAGCCAAACGTAGAAAAGTCCATCCGCCATCGGAGAAGAAAAAGTTCAAGCAATCATTACTCGCGCATAGAAAATTGAGTAAATAAGCCAATGTGTTGCGTTTGCACTCGTAATCGCCCATTTTCCATTTTTGAAATCATTTTCTACCTTCATTGAGCGCTCACAACAATAATAATCGGTTTTTAGGTTATTTTAGTTTTTTTTTATTGAGAATCGTTGTTATGATTACATCCATTTTGATTCACAGTTGATCGTTAGAGTTCCCTGTTCCAGTTTTCATGAATACAGCGTTAAAAAGCAAAAAAAAACTTCTGCCTCTCTTTGAATCTTTCCCAATTGTTTCAGGATATGGTCTCATGCGTCAGCTCAACGAATCACGCAATCTACGAAAAAGATTGCATTCGTTGCTGTGGGGAACTGCTCGCAGTTGGATTGTCTCAATAACCGAGACATTGTAGGATTCGCATCGAAGGTAGTAAGGCGTTTTTATAGCGAAATATTGTGGCGCGGAACTGGAGGAATCAATGTGGATTTTCAATATATTCTGGTCATCCCGTTGGAAGAAAAACGATATAGTGGTCGTGCGTAATTTCCGAGAAACCATTGTATGCCACTGGCATGACTTACGAAGTAGTAACAGCCGAGCTAGCAGCCGAACTAGAAGAAGAGCTTGCCGCCGAACTAGCCGAACTAGCAGCTGAACTAGCAACAGAGCTAGCACTAGCATTCGAACTGGAACGCGATCTCCCACCTGCCGCAGCAAAGGAACTGGCAGTACTCGCTACGGTAGCACTTCCAGCGGCCCCATTTGAACCAGATGCGCCAGCATTGCCACTTGCACATTTACCATCGCACTGACCGGAAGGTTTTCCACAGCCACAATGTCCATTGTTGGTGTTAGTACTGGCGGCAGAGCTTGAAGATGCAGCGGCGGCAGCAGCAGCAGCTGTAGCGGCGGCAGTAGTACAGGATGATGATCCATGATTGCCCTGGCCGGAAGGTTTTCCACAACCGCAATTACCATTGTTGCTATTAGTACCAGAGCTTGAAGCACCAGTAGCAACAGCAGCAGCACTGCTAGCAGTAGAGCTCGATCCGCACGAGTTTGATGATGATCCATTTCCAGACTCGCAAGATTTTTGCAATTGGCTTATTTGGCTGTTCATCTGCGCCCAATAATCGTGAAGTTCTTGATTCGATCTTTGCGCTACACCTAATTCACTTTGGAAACTTTGGAATTTCACTGCCTGTTTGCCGCCTTCACTCGAATGATTGTAGATGCATTCGAATTTTTGCCATGCTTCTTCCAATTGTTTGAATTGCGCAGCTCGTTCGGTTTGTGCCTTGTTCCAAGCGTCGACAGCCTTCAATTTCTCCAGCTTTTCCGCACAGTTAGCAGACTGCTGTATTTGAGTCCATGTGGCCGTCCATTTGGATTTAGCTTCATTGAAAGCGGACATTGACTCCTGGTAGCTGCTGAACTTTGCGTGGAATTTTTCTGCAGCCTCTGATAGTGACATGGCCGTTCCACACGCTGCAGCGCTCGATTGACCTTGATTTTGTGATTGTGAACTCGAAGAGGCAGCAGCAGCAGCAGCTGCAGCGGCGGCAGTAGTACAGGATGATGATCCATGATTGCCCTGGCCGGAAGGTTTTCCACAACCGCAATTACCATTGTTGCTATTAGTACTGGTGCCAGAGCTTGAAGCAGCAGTAGCAACAGCAACAGCACTGCTAGCAGTAGAGGACGATCCGCACGAGTTTGATGATGATCCATTTCCAGATTCACAAGATTTTTGCAATTGGCTTATTCGACTGTTCATCGTCGCCCAATAATCGTGAAGTGCCTGATTCGCTTTTTGCGCGACGCCCAATTCACTTTGGAACTTTTGGAAATCCACTGCTTTTTTGCCTTCTCCACTCGAATGGTTGTAGATGCATTCGAACTTTTGCCATGCTTCTTCCAGACGTTTGAATCGCGCAGCTCGTTCGGTTTGTGTCTTGTTCCAAGCGTCGACAGCCTTCAGTTTCTCTAGCTTTTCCGCACAGTTAGCAGATTGCTGTATCTGGTTCCATATGGTCTCCCATGTGGCTTTGGCTTCTACGAAGGCATTCATCGTCTCCTGGTAACTGCTGAATTCTGTGTGGAACTTTGTTGCAGCCTCTGATAGTGACATGGGCGTTCCACACGCTGCAGCGCTCGATTGACCTTGATTTTGTGATTGTGAACTGGAAGAGGCAGCAACAGCCGCAGCAGCTGAAGCGGCGGCAGCGGCGGCAGCGGCGGCAGAGCTCGATTGACATTGATTCTGGTTCTGGCTCTGTGTTTGCGACCCCTGGTTCTGACTCTGTGTTTGCGAGGAAGCAGAAGAAGCAGCAACAGAAGAAGCAGCAGCTTGCGAAGAACTTGAGCTCCCTTGACTGCATTTACCATCGCACTGTCCCGATGGCTTACCACATTGGTCACAATTACTACTTGCGCTGGCACTGGCAAAAGCAGTAGCCGAAGCAGCATCAGCAGCAGTAGCACTAGTGGTCGCAGAAACCGACACCAATGTAGAACCGGATCCTACAGCTGCAGCAGCTGCGGAAGATGCGGCGCTACTGACCATTGGGGCTCCTGATGAGCCAAGCGTGTGCAGCAACAACACTACAGTGAGCGCCAATATTTTCCACTTCATATTGAAAGACGTCGTCCTCACCATTTTCTCTCAATTTCACAGGAACCAAAACTGGTCCCCAACCTGACTGATAAAGCTATTGTGCTCAGGCAGAGTTTTTATACTGTTCGATAATACTCACAAAACGATTTCATCCATTCTGTACGCACAGGTATTTCATTAAAAACACTCGCCTAATAATAAAGGGAAAACGAGAATATTTCTCGCTGCTGTAAACTATTAATTAAAAACTCGTAAAATTGATGTCGCTACTGTTCAATTATCTCACAACTGGCTGCCGAGGACAACACGTGTGTCTGACACGTTCAATGAGATGAAATACTTCTCACTGTCCTCGCAAAATGAGCGTTGAGGAATTTTTCGCTTTCGAGTAGATGTATTCGTATTCAATGGAATGAAAGGGATATGGGAAACGGTGAAAAGAGGTGTTTACAGTTCTTTCAGAACTTGGAGCGTTGCTTCAATCCGTTGTGGAAATGACGATTCTTCCGTCTTCGAGTTGAATTCGATCCGTACAAATGGCGTGAATAGAAAACGCCTTGTCATTGGGCGGCCTATCAGGAATGCCAGATTTTTCTCCATAACCGCACTAGGCCTAGCTAGCTAAGTCAGCCGCTCAAAAAGGCAGTTAGTGGCTGCCGACATTTATATATTTCCATGCAAACTAGATTAGCTTCGACGAAGAATGTGGTGGTGCCTCGTCGAGCTGAAACTCACCGAGATATCCTAGAAAATTGAACAAAAATGTTGAGGACCAATCTACAGCCTTTATGTCGGCGCTTCTTGTTGAATCGATCTGCTTGCGATGGTTTGTAGTCATACACCTCGGCCGAAGCTGATATTGATATTGATAATGACATAACAGCGAATCTCCTTCGAAAAAACATATCCGGGACACTGTGGGGTACTCTCACGTGATGAATACTTCGTTTTCGCTTGAACTTTGAACGTGCGGTCCACTCATACAGAATGGAATTAATTAAAACACCTTATTTTGACCACACCAAATTTTAAATTCCAAAATTAAATTTATTCCATTTCAACTTTGTGAATTCGTTGTATGCATTTCGGTGAAGCAAGGTCGCGATCTTCAGCAATGTTCTCGATCGACTAAATCGCAAATACAAAATCCGAAAAAATTCTCTCTTTCCACCGTGCATGTTCTACCTCCTCCCAACCTCGCTACCTCTATCACGCATCGTACGAACACGCATCTGTCTCACGTAATGCTTTCGACGCTGAACCAAAAATTGGTTGGGGATACATTTTTAAACTCCGGAAGACGACCCACACGAAGTTATCTTTATTTTTTATTCCGCGTTAACGGGAGAGTACCCAAGAGTTCCCCGGGAATGTATTTTTAGGTCCACTGTCATGCCTGTAAGCTCCGGTTTGGCCGTTAGAGTGCTTCCCTACTTACGACTGTGTGCATTGCGGTGGACGCTACGAATTAATTTTCCCGATTTCCTTTGATGCCGGAATGTGCCACTTGACGAGTTGAACCATATACAAAGTGAAGTTTACGACGAAAAAACAAAAAAAAAATATTTGTTGTTGTTGTTGTTGTTGCTTTCACTCCATGTTAGCTGTTTTGTACGAAAGTTTTACAGGTATGAAATGCATGGGAATTCCCAGACATTTATATATCGTTGAACAGGTTTTGACCATAGCTCATAGAAGCAACTTTCTGGGCTATTAAACTTGAAAATCGGTTGAGAAATTGCCGAATTATGACAGTTTTAGAGTGACAAAAGTCGTCCAATTTGGCGATATACCAGGCAAAATTTCAAACATTCATAACTCTTCTATTTTTGATCCGACCGCAACGTGTAATTAGGAAAAGTTGCATGAAATTGGATGCTCTTTCACAATAAAAATAAACATTTCAAAATTTTCCCGTAGAAAAAAAGTTTTTTTTAATTTTTTGTTTCTGGACCACCCGAATCTCCCAGAAAGTTGCTTCTATGGCGAGCTATGGTCGAAACCTTTTCAACGATATATATATTTTGGGGGTCCCCATGCATTCTATGCCTGTAAAACTTTGGTACAAAACAACTAACATGGAGTGAAAGCAACAACAACAACAAATATTTTTCTTGAGTTTTTTCGACGTAAACTTCACTTTGTATGTTTGTATATGGTTCGAGGTGGTGTTACCTACTTTCGCACCGGTCTAGTGTACACTGTACACTAAATCATATACTGCGGATATGTTCATATCCCCTCAACCATTTTTTTTAAACTCGAATCAATCCATATCAACTTATTTTGAGATATCAGGATGGGGAAATATACAAATATAACACATCGGTCAGTAAGTCTCCGGTCTAGAAAAGAAAACAACATTTTTTTCCGCAAAAATCGGTTTTATTCATCAACATAGTTTCCTTCTAGGCTGATACAATCAGTCCAGCGACGTTTCAACATTTTGTAGAACGATTTATCTTTGGCCTCAAAATAGGCTTCTGTCCATTCAGCTGACTGACGACTTGACTCCGGAGTGAAAAGGTGGATCCAGGTTCCATCCATTGTCACATAACGACGCAAAAATTCGTTCGGATTGCGCTGAAAAATGGCCAAACAGCTCTCCGAATCATCGACACGATTTTGTTTTTGGTCCGGTGTCAACAAACGCGGCACCCATTTCGGGCACAGTTTGCCCAAATGATCATGCAAAATAGTGAACACAGAACACACTACCTTTTGAAATCTTTAGGATGTCAGCTATCTCCTGCAAGCTTAGTTTTCGGTCGGACTTAATCATTTTGTAGATTTTTTTGATATTTTCCTGAACAACTGCCTCATTCGGCCGCCCAGAACGTGCTGCATCATCGGTGTCCGTATGACCACGTTTAAAGTCAGCATACCAATCGATGATAGTTGATTTTCCTGGGGCAGAGGTGCCGTAACGCTTATCAAGCCACTGTTTTGCTTTAACGGTATTTTTTCCCATAAAAAAGCAGTGTTTTATTAACACACGAAATTCTTTTTTTTCCATCGTAAACAAAAACACAAAAGTTGTTACAATCTGACGTCTATAACTAAAGCACACCACGTCGGATTGTCATGAAATTTTGACACATATCATCTGAAGGATGGAACTTTCGGGAAATGAAATGGTTTCGGCGAAAAAAACGCCATTTATGTGTCAGACCGGAGACTTATTGACCGATGTGTCCATCCTGACACCTTTTTTGTTGAACCGTTTCATCCTGACATATCCTGTCAACGGCAAACGATTCAGAAGGCCAAGTTGGTTCGAATTTTGTTACCAGACTTCCATCCTGGCATAGGTGTCAGGCTGCGGAAATAGACACAGTATTCCTGTGTATTTATGTTATTTTTGGTGGTGCTTCTTTTGTGTTGTGAGGAGACAAACGTATTCGTTCTCAACTTTTGTTTTTCTCGTTCGTTTTTCTAACATATTGTTGTTATTCGTCTCGATCTAATTTTTTGTAATGAGCGATTTGTAGACACATGGTATTCAGCACTTCTTTGGCATTGATCGTTTGTGTGTCATGATAAACCTTAAGAATGCGACCACATTCTAGCACAAAATATTCCAATTCCTTCTCGTCCACTGGTAATTTCTTTTCTTCAGCAACAGCCAGACATTTATTCGTCAATTGTGTCAATTGTAAACGATCCGAGCTGAAAGCTTCATCCAAATCAAACAGTTCCAACGGTGGTTGCTGTACTTCACTGAATGCCGGCGGGAAAACGGCCAATTCCAACAGGGGTAACGGAATTTCAAACTGTGGCTTTATCAGTTTCAGTGGCTCATATTTGACATTCAAATGATCGTAACATGTGATTACACTGGGCAACAAATCGTTATTAATTGAATGTAGTTGAACGTCAAACATATCCTTGAAATCAATAGGAATATCGAATTCAATTGACTCGGGCAAACATACTTTTGGATGCTCGGACATAAAAATCGTATCCGGAATAAGTTTGTTATCGTTGATTTCGATGCCGAAAAAATCATATGAGCTGAATTTGATATCATTGTCGACAAGGAGCGATATGAAATAGTCCCAAATAGCTAGGTTTGTATCTTCGGTGATATATTTGTCTTCGAACATGTAACCGGAGCCGAGGGCAAGTATTTTACCATTTTTATGATTACAATAGTAGCCAGCAATGGGGCTATTAAATGGGTAGACAACTGAACCAGTTGTCATGAGCACATTCGATGGATTGTGAACGTTCAGAGTTGACCCATATGGATAAACGAATTGAATACCTAGTTTCTTATCATTAAAGTCGAATGGAATGGTTGTTATGTTTTGTTGCAATAACGATTTAAACATAGTGGCACAGACCACACCTCCACCAATCATACATTCCTTCGGATGAAAATATTTGTAGTAATGTGTTCGAACGACCGAATCTACAGGGAAAAATTAAAAAACAAAACAAAAACAGATTATATTTGTATATCCAATCACAGCGATGGTATGCGATAATCGTATGCTGGGAATTCGATTTTTTAGGCTACCCCGCGGCAATTTCCCCGGCATTCGCAGGCGAATCTGAATACTTGGGTTTCGTTCCTCGGATTTTCGTAAAAATGTCCAACATTATTTAGAAATCATCAAGCTTACTTCATTCTCATTTTCACTGTTATTGAACACCAATATTACATTTATCAACTCACCACAGTTAATCGTCATGCCGTACTGTTCAAGTAGGAAGTTTAAATTTGTATTGAATTCGTTTTCACCACCTTCTCCCAGCAGAATCATCACTGAGCCCCCTTCATCGATGTAGTCCTATTTACAAATAATTTACAAGAATTTATTTTTCCATAAAAAATCGAATAAACCATCGAAGTATACCTTCATAAATATGAATTCATCTTCAGTGAATTTATCATGTGTGCCGGCCAGAACGAATAGCTTTACTTGATTAAAAGACTCACGGACGATATCATCTTGATTTCTAGTGAAAGTACGAATACGAATGTATTTCTAAAATCCGGCCAATATAATTTTCAGAAAACAGTGAAAACTTACACCGCAATGCTGTATTTGGCTTTTAGTCTGCGATGAACAGTTTTATAATTTTCGGTGAGTTGAAAAATTTCATTTTTCGAAACATTAAACTTAATCAAATTTGATTTTTCAAACATACTTTTCTTTATTCGTGTTTTTGATTTATATAGGTAAAACTTGGACACTATTTGAAACGATATTAAACTTCATGCTAACATTCATGGATTGTATACCTAATATTATATCCATAGCAACGCACATATTTGACGCCAAGTATTCAGCATGTAGCTGATGCGGAGTACAAACATATAGTTCCAGAAGACTGTATTGAAAAAACCTTCGACGAATAATAAAAATTCTGTATTTATATATTCAGGTCGGTCTCCATGGTTTCCGAAACCAATAGATAAAACTTGGGCCGACACAACAGACGCACCATGGGCCGAATTAATTCCTCAGAATGAATTTAGATCTTCACTTTGCAACCTTGCATCACATGTGTACTGATTCAATTGGAGCTTGACCTGTCTCAGGCACGTTAAAATAAATAAATATATAAGAAATATATCAGTCAATGAGAGGTGAAGTGTTACATGTTGCACATATCTTGGGAGGTGATAATGAACCTTCCTGCAGTATAATAGGGACTAAAATCGAACCAGACAATTTTCAAATTACAACACATCACCTCGTACTGTCTTATATTATATATATATATATATATCTGAGTAGGAAATAAAGATTTTTTTCGAGTCACGGGCGATGTGATCACTGTTTCAGAACGGGGGGAAAATCGTATCCATCAATGCGCCGTTCTAGGCAAGCAACATTTGTTGAAAAATCCGCCCGTAACTATTCACTAAGTCGAACGAGCGTTCATCTGCAGACATATTTCGGTTCAGAAGAGTAGATGATTTTTAGTCCTGCGTAACAAAGCACACAGCGCCAAATGCGAACGGCGGCGAATGCGAGTATTGCATTGGATTGACGGCACATATCGAATACATTGCCAATGAAACGATACGGACGATTCGCCGCCGTTCGCATTTGCCGCTGTGTGCTTCGTTACGCAGAACCAAAAATTATCTACTTTTCTGAACCGAAATATGTGACAGATGATTTGCATGGCAAGTATCGCCAAAAATGGTTCTCGATAAATATAGCAACAAGAAAATATATGTTTCAATGGTTATTTGCGTATACTTGGAACGCTCTAAAACGTTGTTTGACAGTGACGGAATACAAACAACACATAGAAACATATTCCTTTACTCGCCTGATGATCAAATCGAGAAACAATTATCTCAGTCTCCGTCAATTCTGCATCAAATGAATTCGTAGATGAAACGCCATCTGCGAATACGATACGTATTCGTTTGACAATACCTTTCTCCCTTTCTCACAGCGTTTAGCCGGGAAATAGCCTGTTGGGAGCACGGAGCGGTGTTTCGGGCAGATCGATTAGAGCACATATATCTGATTTGAGCAAAGGTGGTAGAGGTTGTGAAATGTCCAATTGACGTTATTTACCTATTTCGGTAACTCGTAACACATTGGAGCTTGTCAAAATTTGGATTATGTGAATATGTATAGGTAATTTAGCATGCAATCGAATTTTTACCTAATGTATTGTACACGGTTTATCAAAGAAGCAATAAAATGAAGCGCACAAAAATTATACATCTATTTGATTTTTCATGCTTGGGCAATGACAGCCGAAGGAGTACTGAAATGCGACGGTCGCTACACAGTTCAGTGTTTGCTGTCGCGTCCGTTGCATTTTGCCTGTTTGGTACTTCGATATCCGGCGAAAATCTTGGAACATGACGATCCATCGGTGACGATTCATGTTATGGCTCACGGATAGCGGACTCCGGGGCGTATCCACGAGATGTGACAAAATTATAGGATAAGAATATTTGTTCAGGAAAAGTGTCCGCATAGGCATCGCACTCTTGCCTGTGTTGCACACCAATGATTGTGTACCTAAATTTATTAGAAAATACCCATGCATCACTTTACGGCAGATACTGCAGAGGCAGAGCCACCCATCTCGTTCTTGTGTGTTCATTTTTCTTCTCAATATCATTCTAGAATGGTCGACCTACAGCCTTTACGTCTCAAATTCGAAATCAGGCAACCTTTGTGGCCATTTTCAATGCACCAAATCTTGAATCGAATAAAATTTCAAACTACAACAAAACAATAGTGTGCGGGTGCATGTAATATAATTCTTTATTGGGAATTTTCTTGCAATTACATGATTCAATTGCAATGCAATGTGTGCGTTGCCCAACGCGTAAGACACTTGATGTTAGTTGTGAGAACGGGCTCCGCGGGCATCATTCACACGTTAGCGAAGAATTGGGTTGAGGCCATTTCTTGTGCCTCTGAACTTGAGCTCATCTGGCTTGCCTTATGAGCCGATTGGGTGGACATCAAAGCGCCCATAGGTCCGACAGAGGAAACGGAAGCGGTCCTTGTCGCATAGTTGGAACCTTTAGATCTCTCCGCTTGCTGACTGCTTTGTGTCGACGTAGACATTATTATTGGTGTCCCAGTTGTTCCACTAATATACACCAATGCAACGGCAATAACGATCGAAAAAATTATCAACTTCATTTTGGGAAAATTTCTTCTTCACAGTTCCTTCCAAAGACCGTATTCCGCTGAACCTACTCGGGATCTCAACTTGACTGGTATGCAATGGTTGTGGCGCGACCACCGATTTATACTGATTGAACGTGTTTGTCTTCGACATTCCATTCGTTTTCATTAGCTTCCACTTTTCTTCATTATTAGTTCACGAGCACGGATTGAGGTTGCTCGAAATGAACGAACGGCCCACGAAACGCTCGTTGACAAAAATTCATCAACCGGAGCACAATTAAAAAAGGTTTTTGGGAGGCCCGCGTCTTCGCTGTTCGCAATATTAATTCTGGTTTTTCAATTTCTTCATTTTCGGAAAGTGTAAGAAAAATATAATTAACTATTCCCGGTTCGGGTCGATATAATTGCATTCGATGGCGAGATATATTGCTTTTTTTTTTTAAATTACCTCTTCGTCAAGTCCAAGTTATTACAATCTACATAGCTAAGGAACGAAGAGCGAAGATCAATAAAATTATTGGAAGAGATACGTTTGCAGCTAATCAAAAGATGATTTATCCAATTATTATCGGACAAAATTTTTCATTGTCAAAATAATGCGTCAGTCTTCATTTAGTTTCCGAAGCTGTAAAAAATGATTGACACCCTGCCTATAGCTCATTCGGCATTCCCCTATACACTCTCCATGTATTGTGATCTGTAAAAAGCTATAAAGTCGCCTTCTGTAACTTCTCGGTGGCCAAGCGTTGAAACAATTGTTTTCGATAGTACTTGGCGGCACAGGATCGGTGCATTGAGAACGGCCCAGATCGGGGGACGCCAGATGGCTTCGGTGTAGAATAATTTTCGCATTGTACCTTCGGACCCTGCACTGAAAATCCATTCCAAAATATTATGCGAAAATATATGCCCGATGCTTGAACCGCCCTGGCATATAGATGTTGAGCCCTGTAGCTAAGCCTAAGCCCTGTAGCTGTAATCGGTTTGCCTTCCTTTGTTGAATTCCTAGTTACTGACAAAGTCGCCTTCAATGTTTGGCAGGTTTGGCTCAATGAACACATTCCCAAACTGCAACGTTTGTCATAGTGGGGGCCAAAGCAACCCCTTTGGGTCTAGTTGAATTGAATACCCGAACATTGGGAAACGAAAAATGGAATTAGGTATTATCTCGCAATTTGTCCAACAAAAAGTTGAACTCTACTCGATAGCTCTGACTGACTCACTATAATCACGATATGATCGAAACGCATCATAAAATATGTGTCCACGTCCGTCCATTCGACCTGGTGACAAACGAGAAGATAAGTGAATAAACGTAGCTGAATTAAATAAACTAAGACTGAAGCTGTATTCATCCGTTAATCGCTACTTCATCACTCTGTAAACGTGCAGCGTCTTCCCCTCTCACTCGCGTCGCGTCTATTTTTCCGCCCAAAGCATTTTCCATAGAATCACGGCACAGTTATATTTCTGGATTTCGTGTTGGATACTAGATAGATATGATACATAGGTACAGCCTGTGCTATTTTATTTTTATAATGCACAAGAATCGTTCATCGTGAAATTATAGCCGTTTCACCGACTCGACCCGAAGGTGGCGGAGAAAAATATGAGGCATTTTCTCATAAGAAAACAACTATAATTTTCATTTTGTGCTGAACGAGACGATGTTTAAGCGCTGTCTGTCGTTCATAGAGTCAGTTGGACGAAGATCGCGGTCAGAACCACTCGTTAGTAATTCATATTTAGAAGAAAATTCACATGAAATTTTCGAGCCTCGTTTCTCATTCGTATTCTTCCATTTTTCAGTGAGAGTTTCGTGCTTTACAAGGGAATTTTATAATTCAAAATAAAAAATGGATCAAATTGTAAGTGATTGGAGTAAATCGAACGATTTATTATTTTATTAAAATCAGTGGAAATTCGACGAAGTTATCGAGAAAAAAATGGAATTCGTTGATTGTGAAAAGGATCCAATTTTGCGGGAGTGAAAATATTGATTCAACAAAATTGCTTTTACTCTCGCAATATTGTGTCGTGTAATGAATATTTGTTTAGTTCTCGTTATTTTCACT
>JANTFB010091319.1:0-13925 GCA_026546635.1 Porricondyla nigripennis | reverse complement strand
TTTTTTCAAATATAGAGTTCGTCTACAAACCGGTGGGAAGGAAAAATGCAGAATTTTATCCAAATCCGATTGGATATTTGTGCATTGGAGACGCATTTCATGTACTGCGTACGGACACTGCATAAGTGTGTACACGATTGGGGCGGGGAGAAGTACTGCTCTGAAATGATTTAAAGTCATCTGTTTGCACAGTTTGTAATTATAAAAATAATTATACCATCGTTCGCTTTATGGCTGTAATGAAGTTCTCTCCCTGGCGCTCTGTGCAGGCTGATCAGAGAGGGGGGGAGGAAGGAAGTGGTCATAACTGAATGAATGATAATTTGTAATATTTGCAAAGTTCTCGTCGTTCGATGCATTCGTCTGTCGTCGTCATCGTACCACATTGCATCGCATGCATGCCTCAGACGATGCCGTATCACATGCGCTGACTGGAGATGTCATTGCGTTTCCCAACGTAATTTTATGACGAATATCGACTATTTCATGCGATCGTCAATTAATGAATCGCTGATTTTCCTCTCCGTGCATAAATCGCTCTGAGCACATAAACCGATATGCCGACCATATTTTACCGTGCTTTTTCTCCTTTCCTCCATTCACTCAGTCATCGGTCGCATAATATCATTTTTTTTTTCTCGCAGTCTTATGCTACCATTTGCCATAATCACAATCGATAGTGGTGCGCATTTTTTCGGATGCGCCACCCTTTTTCCTCCCATTTCCGCGCTATAAGTTCCCGCATTTCAATCCCTCTCGCGGCATAGTAGTCACGCCAAATTGGCGTGTGTGTGCATTAGAATGGTCTTTTACATTTTTGTTAGATTTTCCAGAAGGTGCCACTTGATGAGTTAAATGTCATATTCGAGATTCTGGTCGATCGCACAACACTACTTACTTCCTCAATGCGCATTTAGGTTGTATGGGAATATACAATAAAGGTCAGCCCATTTTGATGGACGTCGAGAACTGGTTATCTGTGGAGAATGTGGCTGTGTGAAGCTGAGGAACGAGTGGCTGTAGGGCAATCGTCCCTTAGCACGTTTTTGTCGTCCATCGAAATGGTCATTTGACACCGAGACACCTTGGCAAATCGTTGGAAAGGTATCGTTAAAGACCAGCCTAGTGTGTATTCGCGCACAATTTTCGTCGTTGCTGTTGTTATTGTCGTTGTTGCCGTATATTTTTATTTTTTCGAAGTTCGCGGCATGTGCAGACGATCCGTCTTTCGATTTGTTGCAGTTCGCGGCATGTGCAAACGATTCATCTTTCAAATGAACATTATTTAATATTTATGTCAGTTTTAAGTGTATGTGCTTTTGCCGATCGAAATGAATGGAAATCGTGAATGCTCGAGCTGGCGCACAGAAAACGAACCGGCAATGGCAATGGCGACGAAGACGACGATGAAAAAAATGAAAATTGTTGGATCGGAATTTCGACGACAGGAAATCGATGAGCGTTGTTGCCCAGGCGATAAACCGTCAACACATACCGTGTGCGTGTACGGCAGACGCAAATGCATCCGTACACTGGAACGCAATAAAACGGGATGCTTTTTGTCGTCTCGGTTGGCTGCCTTTTGCTGTCATTCTCTGAATTTTCCAACTACCGGGAATGGGACAACATGCCAAAAATTTGAACTCGAAGCTCGAACGCACACAAAGCATATTTTCGAGCATTCTCATTCACGTTGAGCTTGACACCGTTTGATAGTCTTGATGGTTCTCGGCACTGATTCGAGTCTCGGCTACGGACGAGCACCGTACAAAATTGTCGAAGATATACGAGATATGTAATTTTATAAGTGCTTCGCTCATCCTCTCGCCCTCCGGTCGTCGCATCTCAGTCGAGTAACATTTTCATGACACAACGTGCCATTGGCAAGCGCATCTCTGGCTCGACCGATCTCAATCCGGCCCCACAGTACAGTCAGCATAGGCATATCGGCTGGCGTCAGGAACGAGCGAAAATTTCAATAATGAATGTGTGAGTGCAACAACAGAAATGGCATGCCAAATGCCGAGCGCCAAACGAGAGACGAGGTAAAAGCGGAAACGCCTTCAAACAAATAGTTTTCCGGTAAGTATGCCGTGTCTCGTTCTCGTACACGACATCCATTGGCGGCGGAAACCCGATTTTTCACTCAGAACCCAAGACGCAACGAGCCGACGAAGACGTTGCCGAACAGAGCTGACAAAAACGGTGCGCCGAAACCGAAAGCGAGAACGTCGAGCTTCGCAGAGAGCACAACCCTCCCCGACCGATTGTCGCAGAACACACAAACACACGCAGCCGTCAGTGTCACATCATAGGAGGCCGCTTCCCCAGAACGAGGGCAAAACCGGAAACACAGCGCCAGAAATCCACAATGATGCGAGTCGAATACGAGCTACGAACTCCTTCAATATTTCTGACTCGATATGATTACGAGATGTAAGGTCTTGGCTAATGCATTTGGCTATAAAATCGAAAAAAATACACGGTGCGCTGGTGGCGCGGTAACTTTGTGCGACGGCGACATTCCCATCACCATTCCTATCCATATACTTATACATTCTGCGTTGGCGGTTCGACGATGACACACATATGCATCTGCGTACCTCGGGTCGCCGGTCGCTTACCTTGCGCGTACAACGCGAGCAACACAAGAAATATGGCAGAAATACCGGGATGCAGTGCACACAATGGGAACACACATCGACCTACGTTGGCTCTGATTCGATATTTTCTTGTCATCATCGGTATTATGGCCGGGAAAGGGGGACTCGATGAACGAACACGCATTGTGCTTGCGCCCAGGCGCACCCATTCACTCACCAGCGAGAATACATCTGGCTCCGGCGAGTTCCGCTCTACAAGAATGTCATTTGGGTGCTCGCATTTCCTATATTCCGGTGGCATCGGTGGCATCGGTGGCATGGAAAGTGCATGGAACATTTGTGGCGACGCCCTGTTCTTCGTTAACTTGCTGTCTCCACTTGTGCGGTGTGCGTGAACGTCGCGCAAATGCCTTTGCCGTTTATGGTGATGCGATAATGTTGCAACATCATCTAATCCTTCAATTTAATTTATTTGGATTTTATGTCGCTTCCGCTACGTGTGTGCCGAGTATGTGCTTCGCTCTCTCTCTCTCCCTCCCTTCCTCTAAACGACGGATGTTACACGCATTCGCGTTTAGAAAGAAAGAAAAAAACTTTTATGCGGCGATCTTCCGTTACATATATTAGACTTTCGGTACCGCATGACGCATTACACATTAGGGTTTAATCATATACAACGCACTGAGCACAGCCGCACTCACACACATCTCACCCATGGAATGTGCTGTAAAACTTTTGTGGACGCGAAAACGGGAACGAACTATAACGACTTCAGCCGGGAAGCCCATTGCTGGCGATGGCGATGGCGACATGAAAGCGGTCACAGTTGTGCCCACATAAAAATGATGTATTTATTTTTTGTCAATTTCCTCGCGCATTTGTATCGCTTTTGCAATACTTTTTACGTTCGATGTTGCCGCGCTGTTCGCTTCTTGTGTCCTCTAAACGGTCTACCGTGGGACGGGGTGTGAGAATGCCATACGTTTTTCCCTTACTTTTTCCTTCTTCTTTTTATCTCGAATACGTGGCGATTTTGATGGCAACGAACGAAGGGAGACGTTCCTGATGTACTCGCTGGGCTGCCATGGAGACGAGGAATGGGTGTCGGGTAGGTACTATTCGCAACCATTTCTCATTTCGAATTTTCTCTTCTTTTTTTCTTTTCGGTTGCTGTGTGCACAATGGTGTGCAGTTAGTATGGCTTCTTAGCAAAAGTCGTCTTCATTGTCCTCGTTGTCGTCGGAGCCACCGCTTCGCCCACTGATGGTCCGTGCTTGTTTTTTTCGTTTCTCGTTTTTCGCATTTTCCATGCATTGTGTTGTTGTGGCTCACTATTTGCCCGTTCGCTTCTCCTTTTTTTATTTTATTTTTTTCAGCGCATTTCAGAATTCACGTTCACAGCAATTGCGTTGCGAGTGTGAGCGCCAACGACGGCCCAATCCCATCTAAATGCCAGATTTATCGTTTGTTATGGATAAAAATGTAGGACCGATGACCTTTTTATGTGTTACTGCTTCTGGTGGTGGTGCCGCTGCTGAATGCTGCTAAGCTGCGCATACATTTTTCTCGTCTACCGGGTTGCGAGTAGTGTCTGCGTGTGTGCGTGTGTGTGTGTGTGTGTCGGGGAATATTGAAAAACGAGTGTAATGCTTAGCACCATCGCCGTTGGCTTAATAAAACTAGCAAAGGGCGCGCTGCGCTGCTAATGCTGGCTGAATCCGACGACACAACGACAGCGGGAGTCTCAGACGTTTGCACACAAATCGTTTAAAAGCATGAACGAGAGAGTGAGTGAGAGAGAATGTGGAGAAGAAGAAGGAAACAAATCGCTGGCACTCGCTCGCATATATGTTTCCCGACTGTGGTGGCCCTAAGATGTGGCTTTGTTATGCTCCCAAGAACCACTTGCACATTTTGTATGGAATAAATTCGTGGATAAATTGGCGCCCGTGATTGCTGCGGAAATTTATAATGCTCGGTTTGCGTTTTGCAATGCGACGCGACACTTGAGCCGCAGAGCACTGGCACTGAACAAATAAACACGCTGTTCGTTCGCCTCGTCGTCTACGGCCACATGCCACATTATATAAAATTCCAATTCAGAAAATTATGAAATGATAATAGTTTATTTCGGTTGCAGCGAACCGACCCATTGTGTGTTGCCAGCGACGTCGGTGTGGCGTCGGCTGATAATTCATTCAGCCGTCGGGGCGCACACTGTCTGCCGACGACAGTGTTGATTGACCCATCCTTGTGCTGGGTGCCGCCGTTCCGCCAAACCTGATCAGACTGTGCAAATGCATGTGTGAATATTCCACGCACAAAGCCAGCCGGAAGCATCTGACAAACGCACCCAGCCCAGCCCAGCCCAGTTCCAATGGCGTCTTGGCCAGCCGCAACATCGCTCGCTTCAAACGCAAGACGAGACCAGAGAAACGGTGAGGTTCCTTCTATGTGCAAGGCCCACGCTGATGCCGAAGCTTAAATTAAATTGCGAGCAGCAGCGAATTTCTTCGGTTCACTATTTTTTCAGTGTTCACCAAATGTGTGGCCGTTTGCGGCTGGGTAGAGAGCGAATGCGTATGTGAGCGCGCTCGCGAGTGCAATGCCTGCTTGATGCAGACAAATATTTTCCTTTCATTACCAGCACAAGATAGTTGCACTGAAGCGTGCGAAAATTGGTGCTCATTTTCCACTTTTCGCTCGACAAAACGCGCGCGCACTCCATGTCGTGCACGGAAAGAGAGATTAGCGTCGAGCGCGTACTGTTTATTTTACTATAAAAAAAATCCTGTTTCATTTTGGGTTTCTTTTTTTCCTTTTTTTTTTCCGTGAATGCGACTGCGATTCTGTGTCGGGGAATGCGAGTGTGTTGTTTTCGTTTCATCTACGCGTGAACGGGAACGGATGGGCATCGTGCACAGTGCAGCACTGCAGCACACACACATCAATGCGCGCTGAATCGCACTCGCAGGCGAGATGTCTGCACGTCGATTAGTATGGTTGCCGCTGCAGCTATGGCAACGCCGCGCAAATTAAAAGGAAATTAATTATACATGGCGCGAAGCGTGTAGCCAAAATGAGTGAACGATAAATGCAACCGGAACGCAAGGACAAAACGAGAGCAGAAAAGAGACACGACAAAAAAAATGAGAACGAAATAAGGAACGTTCCGCTGGCAAGACGCGATCCATTCGCTGAAAAATGCATGCCAATGATGTTGATGGTGTGATGCTGACGGCGGCACAGCCAATGTCTGCACATTTCCATTTGAATGATTTGCGGGTTATCGTCCGCATTTTGGCGAAATTTTTATTCCAATTCGTTCGGCGGTGGATCGTCAAACGTAGTCTTGGAAACCCGTTCATTACCAAACATTTTGATTCCAGCCACTTCTCTTCATCGTGCTCGTGCATAAATAAAAATTATCTCCTATTTGCGATGAGAAGCGTGCGTCCTATGGTTGGCTTGGCAGTGGCCCGGCACCCAAAATGTGAAAATATGTGTCTGTTGGTTGGGTAGCGCGAGAGAAAGATAGGGGACCAAAGCGCAGGGACAAAGAGAGGCTAAAATGGTTATTTATGTTCGGCAACGATTATTTCGGTTTCTTCTCTCTTCGTCATTGTTTTTCGAGTGAATGGGATTCGTTTATCTCGTTTCACTATACATCTCTGAAGAGCGGAACCGATTTTTTGTTCGTTCTCGGAATAATTTTGTTTTCTATTCATTTTCAAATAGATGGTTAATGCATCGTTTTGTTGCTTCTCATGTTCTATCTATCTATCTTTCTCTCTCTCTCTCTTCCTCTCTTTCGATCGCTCACTTTTCTCAGATGGGGTTAATTATATTTAGCACGCAATGGCGGTCATGAAGCCGAATTTAAGAAATCGCAAGCACACTTAAGGTGAATTCAACAGAAGACGACACCACGAAGGTATGAAGAGGAACCGATTCATGAAGCGAATGTGCGTATGGAATGGACGATTGATTGGAATGCACGAAAGGAAATGGTCTCAACAAACATGCGGCCGAAATTGTCGATGAGGCAGCAGCAGCAGCAGTCTAATACGATCCAAAAACAGAAGAAGAAGAGATGGAGAGCGTGTTTGCCCGTGCAAACGTATTATTTTGTATTCGAACCGTTTCAATCGTTTGTTGTTATTTTCACCTACAGGCTACAGTTCGTGTTCGTTCGTTCGTTCGTTCGTTCGTTCCTGTTGGCCCATCGCAGTGATCTTATTTAAAATGGACAAGCCGACCAATTAAATTATTAAATTGATACGCTCTTTATCTTTTCCACTTGACGCATTCACTTCACCAAACAACGAAGAGCATTTGTTGGGCGCAGGCAAGCAAGCAACCAGCCAGACTGGAACACTCTCGATCGATTGTGAGCGAAACGGAACGCAGAGGCACACGGAGAGAAAACACCGAAAATTAATCGTACGCAAAGCAGCAAGTCTCTACGGTTTTGTGTTGTCTGGAGAGCGCGTGATACGAAATCACCGTGAACACACAAAAAAAATGAGATAGAATTGTTGCGTGGCGAATGATTTCACTTTGGGAAGCAAAGAAGAAGAAAAATAAACGCCGAAATGGTTGGTATTCTCAATTGATGCTATCTGCAACTGACTGCGTATTGCATCTCTATCACGTGGCATGTTGTTGTGGCCGTTTTCTTGGTTCATTTCCTTCTCGCCTTCTCGCCTTCTCGCCATCGCGTCTGTGTCATTTTGGTTCTCTGGCTCCGATGAACGCATTCGGTCACAAGGCCCAAGAGATGCGCGCGATGTATCGCCTTGGCCAATTGTCGAATGCCATTCGTGCGTGATCGTGCAACGATGGCCGACACTCACAACGAAAAATTAAAATGTTCGCCGCACCGAAACCGTTTAAAAAGATATTAAAAGTTCGTTCGTTTTCCGATGTCAAGACACCGGCAACGACACGATGTCGTACTTAGCAATTTCGCCAACTGCGTCCCATATGTGATGCTCGGCACATTCGAACGCATCGGTCGTGCTGGCATGATCGATCCGTGCGACTGGCGCATACGTCGACCGACGAACCGATCATTTTGGATAAACACGACGGAATGGGATGGTGAGATGCGTGGAACGAAAGCGTCGGTCGAATTGAACACGAAACGGTATCGCGTTTCATCGCTATCAATTTTCGCCCCGAAAACGATTTGGAAATTATGATTATGCGTATTCGATCGAAGCGGACTAGGAGAGAGTGGAGAAAAAAACGATGCGCGACTCACGCAAAATTCTATTTCGAATATAATTGGTTTCTCTCTGATACGATGGCACGGATTGGTGCGTGGATCGATCGTGAAACGCTTCGAAAGTTGAAACGGCAGTCTGAACTCAATTTCCCATGAAATTTGACGATGTATTCATGGCTGAAGTCGTGGCCGGGAGTGGTAGCTGGTAGGTGGCCAGCCAGAAGAGAACGAAAAAAAAAATTCGAAACAAACATTGATACGACAAAGGAGGCGGCTGCGAACGCCGAACAGAAAAAAAAACAAAAAGGAGTGCGATAGATAGAGATGGAAGTGCGGCGTACGAGACACATTTGCCAAGATAAATTGGATGAAGTAGAAAAAGGGGCAAAAAGTCCGCAAATGAGTCGAAAAGCTGAAAGAGAAACGAACAAAAAACCGCATCGCACCGTGCGTCCAACAGCCCCAACTTCGAACGGCTCTCATCCAGCAGCCGTAGCAGCAGCGGGAACGACGGCGACGGCGAAAAAAAAAGTTTTCTACTCTCGGTGGCGTCCGAACGAAGTTTGTGTTGTCGGGAGCGAAGCCGACGACGGGTGTGCGGAGTGCGCGCGCCCATTGACTAACTCGCACTCGCACGCAAATTTGTCTCCTCCGTACTATTTAATATTCAAATATTGTATAATTATTCACTCTTTAAAATCACATTTTAAATTACGTGTATTCTTGGAGCTGCCGGCAACAGCGCAGGCCGTAATGCAGGCGTGTCTCACGCGTACTCATTCAAGTCTCTGTCGTACGCTCGTCCGTCGCCGAAATTTGTTTATATCGCCCCTGCCCCCGATCTCTCTCTCTCTCTTTCTATCTCATTTCATCCGCTGGGAAACACACAACCAGCGCATGTAGCATACCCTGACAAGTGACGGTGCAGCCACCACGCAGCAGTTACACTGTGAGTACAGTGTGACTGTCTGGCGTGGTGTGAACAGAAGCGGAGATACGTAATTTCGTTACAACTTGCATATTGACACATACGTGCTGAATACAAAATACATAATAATAAAATTGCAAACGCCCGGATGCCATCCGTGAGGTGAAGAGCCCTACCCAACCCTCCCTACCCCTACGCACCACCATCTTCCGCCGACCGACACATAGCCGAAAAAACCACCGGGGCGCAGTACATGTCGCTGAAACAAAACATCCCGTAATGACAACAAGGCTCTCGTAGCCGTACGCTGCTTGCCCGATTTTCGGATACAACTCATTCACCACCAAAAGCGGCAAAATAGCATCAACGAACCCAATTACGACGATGACGCCAACGACAGCAACAACAGCAACGAATGAAAATAAAATAAAAAGAAATTTGTCAAACAGAACACATGCCCTTTGCCACCCCCGTCATCCCTCCTCCGCCCCCTTCACAGAGTTGCCTGAACTCTTCGACGAAGTGACAGCGTTTGATAGAGAGACAGCCACATGAGCGTCGGCGCACGGTTGGCGGTGCCCGCATAGTAAACGCATATGCTTTGCGTTTTGCGTACGAAATGTTCTGTGGAGAGCGAGAGCGAGACCGACGGAGAGTGGAGAGAGCCACAAATTTAATTCCCATTTAGTGGAGAGAGCTTTCCAATTAGTGTAGTAATTTATGCAAAGTTTGTGGAACACAATATGTGCAAATTTCATAGTCGACGCGTGTTCTGCATTGGCGCTTCCGCTTCGCTTCTGTTTCCACACCTACACGGACGAATGGATCGGCGGTGGATGGCACTGGATGCACAGCGCACTGCTGTCCGCTGGGCGTTTGCAATTTGTTTTTCCACATTCGCACACGAGCGCGCGCGCGCGCTCGCAAAGTTTCAAATGTTCGTTTGCGAGTGTCAAAAAACTCATTCGCTTTGGCGTTTTTCTTCTTCTCGTTTTCCATTTGGCAGTTCGTTGCAATGATTCTGTTCTTGTATGTAGTCTCGGGAAACACGAGCACTCCTACTGAATGCACAATGGAAACGCATGAGCGAAGGCGACGAGCTCACGAACAAATCCAAGTGCAAGTAATTTCGGTTTCATTTTTCACCCCTGCTTCGTCATTGCGTGGGTGACGTCATCCGACCGAACGCACTCGAACCAAATTCAACGAACGAACGAACGAACACAAATCGTTTCTCCCTCCCAATTTTCCCTTTGTTGTGCCAACAGAAGCCCGTCGGACACCATTACACATCGCGCCAGTAATGCGAAACGCACGACTTGCTTATCAATTTCATTTTGATTCGCTTTCGCGCCGGTAAATTCGGCAATTTAATCGAGCCGAAAATTCGTCTTGACTTTTTACATCCGATGGCACGCGTTCGCCCTCAATCGATCCGGGACGGCGTGAAATGAAAAATTGAAGGATTGCACCGAATCGTATCGAAGGAAAAAAACATCCATTTATCATTTTTTTCTCTTTCTCTCTGCTGCTCGTCGGCCGCATAGCGATGACTGCATCCATCGTCAACGCTCTGCTCAACACATTTCTCAACATGGCCCATCGGCCCATCAGCATGGATACCTTCATTTCCGTCACGGGAGAGTTCAACGATAATTTGAGCAGGAACTAGCCGATTGTTTGTCATCGGAACGTGTGTAAACTACTGCATCGACCATCAACTGGAGACCGTAAATTATGTTCGCAGTCACCGGGCGAAATCGCAGTCGCAGTCTTATCATGTTCGCTCGGTTTTTCGGATGCACAACCGCGCCACTCGGCACAAACGTCAACGAAGACCTAACCGAAAATGGCTGGTGCCGACGCCGAGCACTGGCACTGGGGGAGAGATGCATGCGAAGCGGCTGTTGCAGACACCTCTCGACTCCGGTCCACGTGCATATGAAACGCATCGATGCAGAAATGGTGTCGGCTCGCGCACGCACACGACATCACATCGCAGAAATTATGACCGCACCGAAAATTCGTTCATCGTCCTGATTATGGGCTTACAATTATTACAAGGAAAAAAACATAAATATAAACCGTTCGGCTGATGTTTGATCGTTTCGATGCTATTTATCAGGTTGTCGTTAACTATCTGCTGCATCGTCGTCGTCGACGACGGCGTCGTTGTCGTCATCGCTGCCATCCTGTGGACATCGATTGGCCAGATGCGGTCCCGTACGTGACTCATACTCTCTCTCTCTCGCTCCATTCATTACAAAAAACACACGACCAATGTTGATAACATGCTGGCCGATTTGCAGCCGAGTCATATTGTCATCAGAGGTGTTACTCGGATCGGATGCATTAGTCATGGCTTATGGTGGATGTGTAGTAAAGCATGGCCAATGGCCATGGGTGAGTGTGCGTGCATTGCACGCGTACTCATTTTCACAGCGTTTGTCGCGCTGCCAATACACCAAATGCATCGGTCGACGTCATATGCACTTACGCTATACCCTATACTACACGGTGCCGTCAATGATCCTCTCTTCTACACCCCGGGCTCAAGCTGCGCAACGGCTGCTGCTGCATGCCTGCATGGCATAGATGGCATCGATGGTCCATGGCTTGTGTTCCGAAACATTGGGCACCGGATGTATATTATCGATGCGATAAACCAATACACGCGTCACACTCACACACAAACACGCATACGGCTCGATTCGATTGGCGCAGCTACCAAATTGGCAAAATTATCATATTTTCCGTAGGAGTTAGACTCGCCGGTGCGCACACAAACAACATCGGTTGGTCAAAATGTCATCATATATTTGATACATACAATGTTGTCGGAACTTGGCAGAGTTGCTGCCCGATGCCCGTTGCCCGGTGTGTGCGACGCACCAACTGCTCAGTGCACACTCAGAATATACATATTTTATGAATACAAGTCGAACAAGTGCGATAATTTAATGCGTAAGCCCTGTGTCGATACACGAACAGAATGTGTGTAAATCATGAAACATGAATGGAATGCATCGCCGCAGTCAGCAGTCATAAAATACAATCTATATTCGCGCGTTGTCTTACGGAATATATCAACTATGGTTTCTGGTTGGGAAGCAGAGCTGGGACCGAGAGCAATGTGCAAAGTAGAAGAAAATCAGGCGTGTCTGTGTGGGGTGGGCTTCGGCGCCAACATACCACCCTGCGATCATTTACGTTCCGCAGGTTGACCAAGCCCGGCGTTGACAACCAACAAACGGCTGGTTCCAGACCAAAAATGTAGTCAACGTAACCTACAACCGTTGCAAATCACAGCACAACAGTAGCTGAACCGCGTGTACAGCCCTGAACGGAAGGACAGTGGATCGCAACGGTTGAAGGCACACAGCCGCAGCGTGTCTCTGTCCAACAGCAACGGTTATAATTATAAGGTATCTGACGCTCAAACTGGGATATAAAAAAGTCCAGTACCTGTCTCCTGTCAGAACACGTATCTCGTGGAATTTGACGCCGTTTTATTGGACCAGATGGCGGACGAGGACATATTTGTGTCCCGGAATGAAATTCGGGCACGAGAACATTCTCCAGCAGTAGACAAATACAGTTCGTTCGATAATTATTGCAGCTTGCGACGCTACAACTACGGTTTCCTCGTATGTTTCGAATCCGAAATTGTATTCAGTCAAAGCAACGAACAAAAATCGTCTCGAATTGACTACATTAATTTGACTACATTTTTCGCTTTAAAGCATCGGTTGCAGCCGAGAAATGGTACGCCAACTCTGCCCAAACTAATAGACTGACGCACATGTCTGGCGTCAAAATGACAACATGCCAAGCATCTAACTACCGGAAAGTCGAAGAAATACAAAATACTTGTTGAAGTTGACCGGACGAAACCAAATGCCACTGCTTATTGAGCGATGTACTTCCATCTTTATTCGTCGTCCCCAAGATTTGAGCATGCGTCATAGCGAGGAGTACAATGCATATTATTATGATTTGCCATTCGCTCGAGAAGATGGTCGACGAGCAATATATTGACAGAAAACGTTTCGTTCCGTTGCCATTTTGCAATTTTATGTCAATCGATTCTAAGCGATACCTTCGATTTGTGTATATTAACAGTATGCGGCGGAAAATATGCTAATTTAGGTTCGCCTTAGGTCAATTTTTTACAATGAGAAGAATTCATTGACATGGAGTCTGAATGAGATCGGACGGGAAATGACAGATTCATCTCACTTCTTGACATGGAGTCTGAATGAGATCGGACGGGAAATGACAGATTCGTCTCACCGCCGATGATTTTAGTGGCACGTTCATCAACCTTTTCCAACGGTTTTTCATTTCCTACGTTGGATTTGTACCAACATGGGCATTGGGCAACCGTAATCGATGACAGCCAATATGTAGGGCTTCAATATAAAAAGCATAAGTCGCGTTGACCGAATCTCAGTGCAATAACGTTGCCCGGCAGGGTCGCCCAGTACGGACAACAACATCCTGTATGTGCAGTCGAAAGTTTAGCCGGGAGTCAAATATGACACCCAGGCCCCTCATATGATCCACTTTTTCAATGCGAGTATTTCCTATAAAATATGTCGAGTTGCAAACTTCCCGTTTTCCATGGCAAAAAGATACGTGTCGAGTCTTAGCCGAACTCAATTAGAATTCATTTTCTCTTGCCCAATTATCGAAATTGTCAATAGCCGCCTTTACCATCCGCAAATTGCTTTGACACAACTTCAGGATCTTCAACGCGTCTAATACCCCAAATTCCATTTGAACCGACCCATAGCGTAGCTTTTTTGGTCTCATTTTACCGATGGGACGAGCTGAACACGGTACAAGCAGGCCCATCTGATAGGAACAAAGGAGAATTGATTCTGACCCCACCCGATGTCCGAGAGATTTCAGGATCCGTTAAATTCGCCGCACCTTGAAGTTCTGCCAAGAACGAGACATTCTGCTTTCGGATATCAATAGAAAGTGAGAACCAAATGAGATCGAAAATTCGTTTTTACTTTCTTAACGGGAATCGCTGATGCATGCATTCCTTTGTGTAAACATCCATTGCCATGAGGATAAATAAACATTTTTCGGGTACAAGTACGAGTATGTGGTGTGCGGTAATTTCTTATTTTCAATTACTTCTTTCCGTCGAACA
>JANTFB010091208.1:0-13930 GCA_026546635.1 Porricondyla nigripennis | reverse complement strand
TTTCATTTTTTGTTTTTTTTTTCGGCGGCAACCAGTCACTCTGCCGCACACTCGGAAAATGGTGAGTGCCAATTTGTCAACACATAGTTAAATGTGGCTGGGGACGGAAATGTCTGAAATTGGAAATCGAGTTGGATGCTGTACGTAAACTACGTACGAAATATATCGTAAAAAGGCTTTTCCAACGGCGTGGAAACGACTGGCTAGAGCCTGGTCTGAGTATTCCGTTCTGTCATTCGATTCTGTCATATTTCGGGCGTACGAAGCAGAGGACAATATGGCGCGTCGGGCTGCCACAGTCAGACGTGAATCGACCGTGCGGAGTGTGGACAGTCCCTAGCAAGGTTCAGCGAAAACAATTTTACTACTCGTGTCCGCGGCTGTTCGCGGCTGTCCGCGGCTATCCGCGACTTTCCATTATGATGTCCATGTCCGTGTACGCCTAGACGTCTACCGGGATGTCCGCATGAGGATGAGTACTGAGGATGGGTTACCTGGATGATAGAAGTTTGATGATGATAGGTGATTGGTGATGAACTGATGAGTATCGAGGAATTTTACATTTTCGTCCATGTCCGTATCGGTCACGTCCGGACACGGACACAGACGATCTTCGGCAAGGTGTCAGTCTCCAGGCGCGGTCGCGGAAAATCGCGCCTGGTCACAACGTAGAGAGTAAGCCACAATCAAGGAAACCCATTCGCGGGTCGCGACCGGGAAGGCAGTGGCACCGCAATCCGCAATCACAATCGGCCACAATCGGGCGACGCGTTTTCCGGTGTGCACAAACGCATCATGCATATTTAAATTGGTATTGGAAATATTTATTGCATATTGGCTGGCGCTCGATTCCTCATGCAATATCTCTCGCCGACACACAATATTTCACATGATTTGTGTGCAATTCAATTAATTTTCAACCAATAATTGAATGCATTTTCTCACGCTTTCATGTACGATTATGGCTTTCATGTACGTTCAAGCTGCCCAAAAGTAAATGGTGAAAAATCTTCGCCACCAACCCATTAGCCATCACATGTCCGTACGGCGGATTTAATTTGTTTCGCTTCGCTTTTCCCCCGCCCTTCGGCACGATGCCGATGCTCGTGAATCGGAATCACTTCACTGCATAAATAACGGGAAATTGTGATGTGGGAAAAAATACGTGTACAATGGGTTGCGAACCCAAGTTGAACTGTAGGTATGATGGCAGCAGGAGGCGATGCGCAGCGACTGGAGCGCGATACAAGCAAATTCGCCCGCGTTACACTGCCGGGCGGGCGGGTTGTTTCTCTGTTCACGCTTTTCGGGTAGGACACAGGATGGAAGGCGTTCATCGAAGCGCAGCTTCGATTGTTGTGTATTGCACTGGAAAGACGATCCCAATCCCAAGACGAAAACGAAAGAAAAACACATTTTCGCAGAAATCGAATTTTCCGATTTCAATAAAGCAAATGTTAAAGCTTCAAAAGCGCCGTTCCACGCAGTATCACAGTGAATGTTGCCACCCGCATCGCCCACCGCTAGTGCGTAACCCGTGAAGAAAGTGTTTGTGCGGGTCTGCGGGCGAATGAGAGGGCAGAATGTTGAGCAGCGAGTTCCGTATTTGGCATCGTGTTTGTGACACTGGTGAAGCGTGAGTAGAACATTGCGTTTAATATCAACGAATTCCTAAAATTCATCACATTTGTACTATGGAGAATGCGCGTTAAATTGCATGTTTAATGAATTCCCATTGATCAAACAGCAGAAAATCATTTTGCAACGCGCATATTCAACATTTTGCGTGAAACGCCATTCTTTGCTGCCAAAGAAATGGAAATTCAAAAAAAAAAACATTAACACAATTCGTCTGCCATTCAAATTGTCGACATGAATATAATAAATTTGCGCTGTGCTCTGCAGCAATGGCAGCCAAGGGAAAACTTCTTGTTTCGGAACACGGGCACACACAAGACGTTTCTGACGAAAAGCCAGTTTCCATGACCAAATATAATTCAACATATATTGAGAGCGGTGTATTGCAAGCTGCCAAGTGGAAAGCTCGATGGAAATCTGGAAAATGAAATTTTCTCTAGTCGTTGACAGTGTGGAAATATGCCGTGTGGTGAGCACACCACACCATAAACACTATCCGTGGCCCGTGTGGCTCAAAAGCACATGGAATTTACCGTTTTGGATGTCATGATCGATTCAGATTATCGAACATTCCTCGCCCGGCCGGAGATCATCGAAGGCGACAATCCCATCATGCGTCTTTGTTCACATTGCGCTCCGTTATGTGCTCATGTCCACCTTGCTATCGCTCAAACCAGCCTTGGTTCCCAGCAATGCCTTCGAAAATGGGCAAGTCGGTAAGTCTGTTTTGATTATTCGTCATTTTCTCGATTGCTATTTTGAATGCCCGAAATCGGGGGCCTGAAGATTTCGTCTCATTTACACTTTCTTCAACACGGACACTGCGTCTGCCCGAACACAACCGAATAGCCTGTTCATATGCACGACCCCATCGTTCTGTTCATTCAAGTGGCAGACGGGCAACAATCTCTCATCCTTTGTTCGAATTATTCCATTAATTTTTCCATTTTTCCTTCCTTCGCCATAATTATTTCGTTCGCTGCCATTAAGTCTTCGAGCTTCTGAGGCGGCAACCGGAGCACATTTTTTTTGGTCCAAATTCCAGTAAATTTCGATCAAAAAGAATTAATTGAAACAGCTCACCATATCGTTCCAGCCGCGCATGAAAACACATCCGAAGTAGACGTTATTTTTTTCGGCTGTCGTCGAAGTGGGAACAAAAGAACAACAAAATTGCATGATTTTCATGTAGTTTATGAATTTTTAATTGCATCCAACACTTGCCGTGCACCATATTCTCAATGCAAAATGTGCATGTGCTCGATGCAGTGTGCGCACCAGCTCCATTCTACACGAAAATTGTTGTCAAACATGAGCAAACGTCACACGCATCCAGCAATGAATATTTTTAATTAAATAGTTTTCGAGAAATTATTCCACGATGTGTGCGCTCACGCTCGCTCTGTAAGTGCGTGTACGTCTACGTGTTCGATGTGCGCGTGCGGAGCGAGCTCACACTCCTCACTGGCGGATGCCTACAGTGTGTTTATGTTGTTTATTTTCTTGAAAATTCTCAGCTTTACTTTTTACGAGATATTAAATCCGAAATTTATAATGGAACGCAGCATACGCACCACGATCACGTCCTTCCGTCACCGTCCTTCACCCGCGCCCATGTGGGCTCCCGTTTTCCGGCGAATTTTCCACTTGGCGAATTTTGGAATTAATATCTTTAATGAAAAAACAAAATCGCCATTCAAAATCAGCTCGTTTCCAATTTTTCGCTCCATCCTTTCGAGCTTCGCCTTCCTCCCTTTCGATTGAAATTTATTAAAGCATGTGGCTCAACAACGTAATTGAATTCATGATTTCAGATGAGCTCCACAATGAACCGTGTCCAGTGCAGTGCACTGTGAGGGCATTTGTTGGGCAAGACAAACACTGAACTGAATTGGATGGGCAACCCTGCACACAATACGCATCCACATCCATCTGACATCTTAACTTCGATTTCGATGAATATTCTCGTGTTGGGTCGCACAGAAAACGCTTTTCGCCAAAAAACAATGAAAGAAAATAATATCGTCGATGAAATAGTTAGCATGAGCTGACAGCATCGCTGGATGGCCGCGCTGCGCAACTGTGAGCTAAATCCAATTAAAAATTGTTCAAAGTCAAAGGACCGTGCCGGCACGCGACTCTATCAATTCGATGAAGTTATTCAAAATTATTGATTCGGGAGCAACAATGGCCGATGTGAATGGCGGCGCCGTCGGATGGAATTCGGTTTGTGCTGACGACGATGAATATTATAATATTTCATTGAAGAGTAACTCTACCGTGCGACACGGTGCACATGCAAATTTTCCTTCTCGCAGACGATTGAACATCACGAGCGATTCTGAATGAATGCGTAAACACTTTTCCACACATCGACAAGGTAGGGTTTACTGTGTGTGAACTGTGCACATTCGTGCATCGTACAGCGTACGCTCGATGCATGCTTCTGTGCTCGTGGCCGTGGGTTGTTGGCTGCCAACCAGACAGATGCTATTTTTTCCATAATAATTTCACAAATCTCTGCCCTGTAATTTTTGATGGCTTGCATGCGCAGAGGGGGCGGCAGGCGAGCATCAGCTCCGTATGCAAAGACGCAACGTGTACGTCGTTCGTGTTTTCCTTTCATTTTTCCTTTGCGCCCCGTGTCGTCAAAAGCGCATTAATCGTACGTTCCATCGCATGTTGCTTAAGATGTCAAAAAGTAGACAATGTATCTTAAGGTGGCGTGTGTGTTGTTCTTTTCGAGGGAAAGCAAAATAGTGGGGTCGATGTGTGTACGTGTAGTGAGCACGCGAACCGCAGCGAACGACGACGACGGTGCTGGATCAGACTGCACAAAGGTGCGGACACGAAAATGGCAAATCAAATCCCAATGCAGTCGAAAATGCGCAATGAAATACGGTTGAGATGAGCGCAAAGCCCGATGCCACTCACTCTTACACACACGCGCGCGCGCGGGCGCTCGCACGCCGAATAAGCTTTGATGTTTCGCGAACATCGCCGATGACAGCGCACATGAACGCAAACAGGCAGGCGAGCGCTCGACACTGGCAGCGCAGACAGACGAAAGGCAGCGGAGAAGCGGAGAAAAAGAGCAGAAAATATTGTGTCGTGTGTAACAAATGGTCGGAATATGAAAATATCGTGTAATCATGTAAACAGCATGCAGAAGCCATGAGAGCTAAGGAATCTCTTCACTTCGTATTCGTATGTAGTTCGCGTGTGGCTCGCCCTCGCAGCAGCTGCAGCGGCAGCAGGGTATTAGCTTGATCCGTGCCACCAAATCTGGAATAAAATGAACAATATAGTCGCACACACGTCATCCACTGCAGCATGAGCACTTCGCCGTTGCCGTCGAAGACATCGTCATCGCACTCCTTTCGCAGTTGTGCCACATGCGAGCGTATGTTGTCGACGTCTCGGGCGTATTCGTTTGCACCGGGGCAGCCGCACATCGTTCCATTTTGGATTGGCACACAACATGACATTCCATACCGTTCACCGTTCCGATCAATCTATTTTCCCATCTGCATGCGAGATTATTTCGTGTTTTCTTCAGCCTAATTATACGTCGGCACTCGGCGCTGGCTGTCAGACGGCAAGCGAACGGCAGTGTGTGCTGCCCGGGCCGCCCGTTCTCGTGGCATTGGCAGAAAGGGCGAGTAGCTGCCGACGTGATTTGGCATCGTCCGCCTAATCATTTCGCCATTGCATCGTGATTCAATCTCCATTTCACCTCATGCAGCAGCATGACTCTGGTCTTTTTGTGTGTCGACGCTGATACGACAAAGCCCGACGGACGCATGCAACTTGGATTGCGTTCCATGTGTAATGTGTCCCAAGCGCCACTGCCTATGAGGATGGATAACTCATCCATATTACATGCGTAATTTACTCCATATTTGTTTACGCGAGCGCGATTGAGATTGAGTCGCCGACGAATCGCAGAGTCAGAAGGCGAATCGGATAGGCCATAAGACCCGGTCGTCATCATATCGCCAATGGATGTCGTCGACTCGTGCCATCGCTTCCTTCACCGTGGCCCGGGAGCGCGCCTCCACTTTCTGCTGCCGAATTTCCACATTGTCATTTATCTAAATTCGATCGTAGGCGTTTCTGTCGCCCCGAAAATATTCGGGGAAATTGAATGCGCACAAACGACTCACCGACGGCATGAATGACATCGAAACGCGAATGCAGTCGAACACATTCGGCTCGTATCTGGCGGCCCATCGAACGGAGACGGAGACAGACGGAACCTGATGTTTGGATTCGGAAGAAAAATGAGATAGCAGGAAAACACAGCGTTTCCTTCTTCAATCAAATTGAATTAAAAGCACATCTTGGCTCCCGATCACGCCGTGCCATCATCAGTCCGCATAAAATGGCGAGGCGTTGCAACGTGACAGTTGTGTCGCGGAAGCGCCCGTCCCCTCACCCCTTCGCATCCGCCATTTTTCTTCCTTCGGCTGGAAAATGAATATCGAGCACATATTTCACGCATGAGCCAACCCATCGCCCAGCCAAATGATTTTCGGCAAAGCGGCGCGTGTCCCTCTCACTCCTCCACGCTGTATTTGTGCATATTTTCAGAGATGTCCTCTCTGAACTAGGTGTAATGAGCACGATGGAGCCCAAGTCGGAAATAATCGTCGATTTATTTTGTATTCGGATGCCGATGCGCTCGCATTCGTTTGCGCCACTCTCGCTCACGGAAAGTAGACTAAAGTAAATCACTACAGACACACACACACACACACGATACACATCCACAGAGATTAGAGTGGAGACAGAACGAGCATGTGAATAAACCATGAATGGCATGACACGTGATGAATGCATACACAGTGCGCAAATACAGTGCTCACTCACCGACCGGCATACAGATATATCCCGCAGAGCCGTAGGCACATAAACACACTCGCACTCGCATTCGCACACATACGAGCATAAGCGATGATTGAATTTGATCTCGTTGTCGCATTTGGTATTCGATTTTGTCGGAAATAAATTACATCCTATTAATCATATGGTAAAATATCGAACGTATCACGGCAACGGCGTCGGCGGCGTCGGCGGCGTCGGCGGCATTGACAGCGCGCTCCCGCAACGACAGTCGATTGGATTCAACTTTTTAACGGAGATAAAGTCGAAGAAAAATGACGATGCCAAGTAAATCAAATCGAGCTAATGCATATGCATATCGACGACGACGACATCATCGGTTGGGGACGGCAAGTTAGCGATTTCCGTGGAATTCGTTCCGTCGATTTGCCTACGCTCTCCTCCTTCGCCACCCTGCGTCCAATACATGATCCACTCTGCATGTTTTACAATTCCGATTTGCGCCAGTTTGCGCATTCCTCGAAGTAGCCGGCATCGATGGGTGGCGAGAGCAAACCGTCAACCAGAAGGCACTTGGTACGTGTACGATGAGCGACAACAAAAAATTGTCCACTCTCTTCTCGCGACATTCGATACCATTTTTCCGTGCGTCGGGCTCGACATTGCCACAAGTCCCACCACCATGTTTCTGTTTGTAGATTTGTCGTGTTCGTTTCGGGCCAAAGCCCGATACCGTTCAATGGTGGTGGTTCGCCATGTTTGCCCTTTTTACCGTCCCGACTGATAGCGAAACGCGCATCATTATTACATTGAGCACGAGGCGGACGGGAATGGGAAGGCGATCAGGAGACAGCAACAGCAAAATATGATAAATGTGCGAACGTATGAAATGCACAATGTCCAATAAAATACAATGCGATGTGTGGTCGACGCGTTGTTGTTTCTGCTATTTTGCGTTGGCTTTGGCTTTTGTTGGTTTTGCTTTCGGTATTTTATGGCATCGAGTGAAAAGAGTTGAAACTCTTATGGTCTGCAGATATTTTCTTTTATCTCTCGCTCGACTGTCGTTGGCTGGCGACATGGATCGTCCGTTGTACGGCCGGGCGGTATGTGCGCACAGCACACAGTGCATGCCGTGGTGCCGTACGTGCTTTCGTGGCTGGTGGAAGCGCAGGGCGCAGCGCGCACGCATGGTAATGTGTTGACGACAAAATGAAAACGATGTGGAACAGGGCGGCCGAGACGAGGAATGCTGGAAAAGAATGAGCGGGGCGGGGAGAAGAAAAGGGCCCGTGCGCAGTGCACAGTGGACGATATCGTGGGCAAAGCGCACGCCAAACCATAGTTGGGTTGGGTTGGGTGGTAGCCCGAATGTACGGGCGAGTCTGTGCATCGCTATCCAATATCCATGCACATGCGACGCCGACGATGACGTTGCCAATCTCGTATAACAGTGTGTGGCAAATATGTCTCGTTATAATCTATAATCCCGCAGCGGGAACGGGGAGCCAGGCCAGCGTCGGAGCCGACAAAAATGTGTGCTCCATGGCTCGCTCCATCCTCCATCCCGTGCACGATGATATTCCACCAAATTTATTTTTATGGATTTTTTCTCGTCTTATTTTTTCCGTCGGCTGGCGTCGCTGTCGCCGTTTTCGGTTGTTGTTCGCCTCACATTTGCCCGATGTTCGTACCGATGCGCGGTCGGTGTATGGCGCGCTTCTGGTTATGTTCGACTATATGAAAATCATGTTGGGGCAAATGTCACCATCACATGCGCCGTTCATCCGATACACACACTCCAAACGTATTGTTTCACACTGTATCGAATTTAATTCCTTTTCTTGTTCGATTCGGGAGTGTTTTTCGCTTTTATTTTTTTCGTCGCTCCCCAAAGCAAATCCACCGCATTTTACATATGGTATGTGTGTGCTGGCTGCTGTGGCTGTCGCCACTGCTGTGTCGTTTGTACGCAATATTACGCGGCGCGAACGTGTGCTTCCAATCTTCGCGCAGCCATCGGTATTCCGCTCTCCCTCTCTCTCTCTCTCTATTCGGTTGTGTCGCAACTTGGGATTGGCAAGCGGCACTGTCGTCGACATGCGTTCCACCAGCCATGCCAATTGTATATTTCGAATCGAATTTCTCGCATACCGCTCGTTTGGTTCGGTGCGGTTCGGGGCCCATCTCAAATGCGTTTGATGTGTTTGGCGTCCGTGTGTACGCGCGTACATGCGCGAATCCAATTGAATCGAGTGAAAAAAAAAATTGGGAAAAAAGATGGCGAAGTAGCGCATCGGCCAGAGGAAGAAAGAAAAAAAAAAGAGTACGGAATAATGACAGCGAAATATCCTATGGCGCGGCGCGTTCAGTGTTGAACACGAAAAATTCATTTTGCCAAAAACGGATAGTGAAACCCATGCCGGCGTCACATATTCCCGCCACGCGATCCATGCACCCATGTGGAGTACATTGCGCTCGGTTGCCATTTGATATCCCATTGCGAGCATGTTTCGGATGCGAGAAATACCGCGCGCACACACAGGACACAGCAGCAGCAGCAGCAGCAGCAGCAGTTAGCAGCAAGGGAATGTCAGGCTGCATTTAAAAGAAATATACGAAAAGTTTCGCTCGGCAAGGATCTGTCGCATCGTGTAGTAGCAGCAAGACACACACACACACACACCACCCGAGTGATAAGCGGAAGGTGAAGTGAAAGGGAAAACTCGCACAAGAACGGATAAATGGCAAGTGGATTTGTCTCAACTTACAGCCAGCGCCAGCATGATGTCAAAAAAATTGTACGCCGAACTGCCGAACTGTCGAGGATCGGAACGAAAGTGCTGGCAAATGTGCCGCCGTGGAAACCGTTCTATTTGAAGCGATTTCAATTTTATTGAGTTAATTTTTTCCCCTAGCTGTGGGTGTGTGGGCCTGTGCACCGTATCCGGTTCCATCACATTCGGCAGGCGACACTTTTCGTTTGCCGTTATTTGGTTTGTTCCCCCCACAGTAGTGCTGCTATGTGCACTTCAGCTCCGTCGAACATGCATGCCGTGCCATACCGTGCCGTGCCGTGCCCATCGACAAATCGCACGTACGAACAAAAATGAAATCGTAAGCAAATACGATGGACAAAAACCCGAAGACGATGGACAAATATAAAATGGCAAAGAAATTGGAATTAAAATGAGTTCTCGCATTGAGCACGACCATGACGCATGTTACCACCAATAAAAATGAGAAATTGTTGCCCCGACGATTTGCCGGTTCCACCATACGACACACATCGACGACGGCGAGCACACACTGCAAACGGCCAGAGGGAACTGTGGCTGGCTGGCCAGCACATATTGGCCACATTTTCTGCCGACTCGGCGTCTGAATGTGAGAGTCGATTTCAGCCCCGAGAGCGTCCATACATAATGCCAGTGTCCAGTAATCAAATCGCAATACCTACATATAATGCAGGGATTATAGGCGTCAGAACACCATCCGACATATAGGAGAAATGTGCGTCTAACAAATTCGCTAAGACGATGGGATGCAGGTTCCACGGGCACGGCATGTTCGGGTTCACGTATGGCCGTATGGGTCGTATACCAACCATCACACGGATGGAGATGGAAGGTTGAATGGTTGGATTGTATACGATGTAGTCGTAAATAACGGGGGAGAGACGTTTTGGGCAATGGCGCAGAGGTGGGCCTGGCCACATACTCGTAGGCACTGCGTCTATGCGAGAACATACATGTATTATGCATTATCTATTGAGATTGAGATTGAGACACGAGTTGTGGCCGCTCACCGGGACATCAAACACAAAAATTCACCGAATGATTTTTATGAGGCCTGTGTGCGCTGAATGCCGAATTCGATTGCATTGCAACGAGGAAGGGGAGGGGGCGAACCATTTTCACCAGGGGTTACACAACTGAAACGAATACACATATATATCCATTTTGATGGGCGCCGTCATCGCCACCACACCAATAGAGGTGAAACGACGGTGCGACGCACGCGACCAACAATGGAATGCAATGGTTCGGGAGACAACATCAATTATCATTGTTCTGTCGCCGTCTGATCTCAAAGATTGCTCGGAAATTTATAAGAATGGAGCATGAGTACGTGTCGCTACGCAACAATGTCAATGCCGCCGTGTCGCGCTCATCATGTGTAAATGGGCTCGGATGTCGGGATGAAATTCAAAGAAAATTTTAAGGCCAATCAATTTATTTGGGCGTGCAATTCGAGCGAACGGAGTACGGCGTACGGCGTACGGCGTACGTCTCGTCTCTCATCGTCAGACGTGAATATTCGGTTGAAATCGTTCGCACAGCGATCGCGTGAGATGTATTTCGCCCCTATAAGACCTAGCACACACTCTGCATCTTCGTGTTCGGCTTGTGTGCCGAGTGTGGATGCGTCTCCAATGACAATCGATGTGCTACTAGTAATCAGGCAGGCAGGCAGGCAGGCTGACAGGCAGACAAGCAATGGTAGTACGTGTCGTGTGCGTGGGTGGCTGTGTGCGCGCATAGATGTGATAATCGAAATAGACGACGCCTTCACCTTAGGCGACGAAAATTATGTGCGTTCGATGCCAACGCCATCGTTTTCGCTTCAAATACGAGCTGAGTGCTGCAACGGCAAATGGTAACCGAACGCAATTGAGACAGATTTGTTCTTTCAAATGTACATTATACGACACACAACACATAATGAATACCGAATAGAAAATTACAGATCCGAAAGGAAATGGAAATGGAAAGAAATGCAGAGCGAGAGAGTTGCGACGGCAGGAAGATGCTCCGTTCGTTCGCGCGTGTGTGTGTGTGTGTGTTGTGCTGCGCGGTAGGAAGGCGCATGCCGAATGGCGAAGACGATGTATGGTGTGTATGTGATGTGTCACAAAATTGCAATTACGTTAAAGTGTTTCCGACTTTGAGACACAACGTCAACTAGGGCGATACACATGTAATATTAATATGTGCGTCTACAAGATACTCGCAATCAAAAGCAACAATCCGTGCACGTTTCGTCCGCTCATCGTCTCTCTTCCTCCATTCATGCCTATTGCACAGCGTGCGGCTCTCCGAATATGTACAATGCTCAGCATATTCGCAACGCCAACTACCAATGTGTCGTGACACGTGTAGTATGCTATGTGCTGCCTGCATAAGACGCCGAATGTTTTCTTTTGCTTTTCCTTCTTCTTCTTCTTCTTCTTCTTCGTCTTCGGTTTCTCGGTGCTCTTTGCGCGTTGCCGATTGAACGCAGAAGGCTGGCAGCCACCACATCCAATTTATCGCATACGCGTGTGTGTGTGTGTGTCGCTGCGAGTGCGTACGCTACTGTATCCGCACGGTGGTTATTGCCGTTGCTTTTGATGTGTGCAGAACAACAATAAAAATAAAATACTCCGAAGCGAAGCGAGAGAATACGAAAATCAAATAAAGCAGCAATTGGCTCAGTGTTTTTGTATCCGCATCGCTGTCCCTCTCTCGCTTCAGCCTGCGTGGTGAGGCCTGGCGAAATGGTTGCGTGTACCGTCGAAATTAGTTGAAAATGATGGACGTGAGCGGTGCTGTGCACTGTGCAGCGAGCGGAGATTTGGATTTCGCGTCAGCAAAATTCATTCAGCACAAATCGCACTGTGAATGTGACATTTTAATTATTATTTCTATGATTCCATGAACATGATTCCCCGGTGTCGTGCACCGTTCAGCGACATATGGTGCGCGCAATGTGCACGTCCCCGCATCGATTGGTCCATGGTCGGGACGTCAGGACGTCAGGACGACAGCAGCCAGGACAACGAATGCGTCTGTTCAAGTCCATTGACGATTATTCATGATTGCAGTCGGCACGGTGCGACACCGCATCTTTCGCAATAGTGTTTAATTTTACGGAAAATGTTTCTCAGCCCATTGACCAATGCGGCCCTGTTAACCGCTCAACCCCGACCAGAATGGCAACAAACAATGCCAATGAGCATGATTTGGTATGCGCTCGAATTCATTGTCAGCGCAACTGCCGGGCGCACTTCGTCTACGCCAATAATGATAAAAGTCATAAAATTCATCAATTGAAATTGATTCGTTGCGCTGCGGGCACATACCCGAGAGCTCCGATCGATTTACGAATGCGCACACAGGCGCAGGCGCAGCTTGTGAACGGTTGACTGTGATATGATTCATGGACGGATTTATGGTTTCAAGGCCATTCGCCTAATGAATGGGAGAGAACAGCTACCGATTGTTTTGAAAAATACATGGAAATGTAGTGCTTCGCCATATTGTGAATGTGCCAGAGCCCAGAAGGGCTCGAAGCCAAAGCGAAAACACCAGAAGATGATTGGACCGTTAAATGACGACATTAATTCGCGGATTTCGGAATTCGAAGTACGAACTCGGGCAAAACGTGCATACAAAAATTGGTCGCGTGTGTGAACATGAACAGTCCGAAATTTCAATTAATTTTTGAATTTCCCGATGGCGATTCTAGTCATCGCACTAGACTAGTGATTTCTAGGGTCGTCCAAGAAATGCTCCTTTCACAGGAAGTAATGTGTGCGCAACATCGAAGCGTTATGCACTGCACACTAGGATGGCCAAAGGTTCCACGGATCGCATCCACGATCTTTCGAGGTCGAACACAGGCTTAGCGAAGTCATCTGGTCCGCTTCATCTTGTGCACCCAGCCAATACATTTGCTATACCTACGAATACAGGTGTCGAAATGCGAAATCACTGGATGAAGAGGCGACGAGCACATGGCATAAAATATGCACAAACGCTCAAATTCGTCTGAATGATCTCCACAATCGATACATTCTATTTGAATTGCATGCATGAGTATGAGCCGACCAAAGCCTTCCCACTCCGTTGCGATTTCTTGACATTGTTTTCTGTCTTGTATACGCTGAAGTTTTGTAAATGCCGGAGAGAACGAGCCCATCAAACACAATCAGCAATATCAATAATCACGAATCGGGTTGCAAACGGAATGGGATACTGGAAGGGAACGGAGAGGAATGGATGGATCGCTGTGCGCTAATTTTCGAATTTCTTTCTCACCGAAGAAAGTGCAGGCTTCGATTGCACGACAGAAGATACTCCTTATCCTCACTACTGGTATTCTTCGAAATGAACAAGGCTCAGGGACTATCTTTCGATCGAATGGATTTGAAATGTTGAACTTTGGAAATCTGAACACATTCGAAGCCTGAGATCCGAGTCACTCACTGTGTATTGAGAGCAATGGACCATGCGATGCAGCGATGCAGGGAAATGTGATGCGCATATAATCGACGATTGCTTTGCAGCAAGATGAACGGGCCCACAGTCAGCCACACACGTACCGACGATGAGTAGACAATTAAATATCGCAACGAAGCGATAGAGAAAAGCAAACAAGAGCAAAACAAAGGAACGGCAAATCA